>JAQGBD010002345.1:0-10332 GCA_034698165.1 Punctoribates punctum
TGTTAATAAATTAAAATCAAATTTTGTTTTGAATACAACATAGATATGTATTTCAATGCTCTTACGCTAAATAAAGATTATTATTATTATTATTATCACTTGTTTTGTGTATTGAATAATGAATTTAAAGCCCTTCTCGTATGAAATTCGTATATTGTTCTGCATTGATGTCCGAATCATTCTAACTGACCTCGAGTGCAATGCGATTTGAAAGCCATCCACCTTGGCCACTTTAACTTCCATATAATAGTTGCCATCATTAAACGAATTGACGGGAATCTCAAAATTATTGTTATCTTGGCTCTCATTTTGATGGAAAAATGTGAAACAATTCTTGTAAAAACTCAATGATTGCAAGATTATTGATATTTCCTCACAATTGTTATACTGGTCATCACTACCACTTCCCAGTGGTTTAAGCACTTGACAGGTATGACCAAATAGGTATTCCTTGTCATACATGTATTCCACTTGTTGTGCCATAGTGTCCTTGTTAATTATAATCAGGGCTTTGCGTTTGTCCTCATTTATATCCAAATTGTATTTTTCAGTGAAATTCTTGAGATATTCTTCTCTAAGAATCAAATGCTTTTCAAAGCATAGGGTTATTGCCGGCAATGAAATCATTGGTGAGTTTTCGAAATTCATTGAAATAATTGTTTTATACGAGAAATACATTTCAGATATTCTTGATATTTGATAAATACATAAACAAAGACATATTAAACGAAATATAATCTTGATTATTTTATACGAATATATTGTTATAAACAACCTAGACGTCATTTTCTAATTCTAGAAATTCTGTCTTTTGAACACCTCTACAACTATTGAATTAAACTTGTTTATATAATTTTACAACAAAATAATGTAAATTTAATCAAGTATATTTTATTCAAATACTGTTGACATAACGGGTTTTAAATTGAACTTTAATATTGAAATTTTTCTTGAATTGAAGGACATTGCTTGATTAAATTTATTCATTTTCATTTTAAAAGAAATCAATATGTGCCAGTTAAAATTCAACTGAAATTAATTAATTACTGAAATTGATTAAGTAATTCTATCTTTCACCTAGCAAAATTCCTGGTTTTGATTTCGGGAAATTAGACGCCTTTGAGGGTAACGGATATACTCTTTTTCGTCTAATGTTAAAATTAGTGTTTTGTTTATCAATTTTGCATGGTAGTTTTAAATTAATAATAAGGCTTTTTCGCAAACCTTTTGCTTTCAAATTAAGTGATAAATATTTCCATATATTTGATATAATATCAAACGAATTGATTAAAGAGAACCCGAAGTAAATACCGATAAGACTTCCCACAAAACAAATGAATTCCTCGAAACTGATTTTCGGCAAATGGCGGACAGATATGTTCGGGGTATCACTGATTATGAAGAGCAGTTTAATTCTGTGATCTCTTGTCGGGTATTTAGTCATTTTGAAGTCAAACTTTTCCCGAACACATTCTGTCCCGAAATCGCATTTCTTTCTGCATTTGTTACCAATTATTTGATCCAATTTCGGGTTTTCTCTGTATTTAATGTTATTCTCATAGAGTGTCTGATTTGACCACAAATCGTAGGTAAGGTATTGTCCGGGAAAGCCATCAAATCTATCCATCATTTGCTCGACTCTACAGTTCTGAATACAATCCTCTTTCGACTTAAACCCAATAGAGTTGTAATCAAAGCAATCGGTGTCATAGGGTTTGGGCAGAGCTCTGACCACTTGTCTGCTGTACTGGAAAATGAATTTCATGCCCTTCTCATAAGAAATTCGCATGGTGTTCTCCATTGATGTTCGGATCATTCTCTCTGATCTTGAGTGCAAGACAATTTGGAAGCCATCCACCTTGGTCACCATGATTTCCATGAAATAGCTGCCATCAACAAACGAATTGACTGGGATTTCAAAGTTTGTGTCATCTTGGCTCTCATTTTGATGGAAAAATGTGAAGCAGTTCTCAAAATAATTCAGTGATTCCAAGATTACTGATATTTCTTCACAATTGTTAAACTGGTCTTCACTATTACTCCCGAGAGGTGTGAGCACCTGACAGGTCTTTCCAAATAGGTCTTCCTTGCCATACATGTATCCCACTTGTTGTGCGACAGTGACCTGGTTAATTATCACCTGGGCTTGTTTTTTCTCCTCGTTTATATCCAGGTTATATTGTTCGGAGAGATTCTTAAGATATTCCTCTCTGAGAATTAAATGCTTTTCAAAGCATAGGGTTATTGCCGGCAATGAAATCATTGATGAGTTTTCGTAATTAATAGAAATTATTGTTTTATACGAGAAATACATTTCACATATTCTTGATATTTGAAAAACACATAAACAAAGACAAATTGAATAAAATGATATTTTAATCATTTTTATTGAGTATCCTTTTAAGAAATTGCTCAAGAACATTTTCAAAATTAATGTATTCGATCTAGCTCGTCTTTAAATACCTCTTCGCACTTCAAAATAAAAATTGTTTATGTTTCTAAAAAACTTTAATCAAGCCCATTTTTATTGTACAAATTGTATAGACATTCAGCTATTGACTCAACTTGAATATAAGTGGTATTCTCATTCAAAAATAATATTTTCAATGACCCTGGTTAATTAATTTCTTTTGAAATTTTATATAATAAAGGATCTTTCTCATT
The DNA here is from genome assembly GCA_034698165.1 of Punctoribates punctum. NCBI lineage: Eukaryota > Metazoa > Arthropoda > Arachnida > Sarcoptiformes > Punctoribatidae > Punctoribates > Punctoribates punctum. Next base: position 2,665 of record JAQGBD010002345.1, read on the forward strand.
TTAAAATTAATCATTCAAAGTATTGAATGAATAAATGCAAGACTTTCAAGTGTTGATTAATTTCCTTCTATTTACTTAATATCACCTAGTTAGTGTTAAATAATTTAATTATGAATAAACAACTTTGAAGGTAGTTCATTTTACTGCTATATAAATTTTTACCTAGTAATTTTATTTGATTTCTATCAACATTAAGTTATGTAGAGTTATTTTTCAGACAATCAAATGCTGAGTTGAGCTAGGTTGTTTTTCTATGAAAATAATTCCCGCTTATCTAGGGTTAAAACAAGAATTTCTTGGATAATAAACTAACCTTGCTCACTAATTGAGGCACTTCTAAAAAAATGAATCTAAAACTAAAACTAGACTTCTTTAAAAAATGCACTAGCTAATTTATACTTACTTATCGATGGCTTTTGACCTACATTAATGTTTGATCAAGGTAGTTGTGCAAATATTTTCTACAGCAACTTGCTAAATAAATGTTTTCACTTACTCTACTTATTTACTTGCTTCAATTTTGATTATTCTTGGCATCTTTTCACTTCCAAAATTATTTATTCAGTAATAAAATTAATGAAATCATTTCAAATGAACAAGATTATTATTTTTTTTTTGTTGCAAGAGAAAGTCTACTGTTAGCATGGACAATATTTTGTCGGGAAAGCGAATAAAATTGGGAATTATTGATGTGATTTGCACTTGATTAAATTTTTGTGAATAAACCTCAATTTCTCTTCCAGGACATGCCATTCTGCAAAGTGGCAAATGTGTCGGGTGCTCTCAGACCTGTGGACGGCATTGATTACTATTATTTGCAAACTTTGAGTCAAATATTGAACTTCACGTTTGAATTCATTGATTTGAGATTCAGAAATGCAGACAACTATTTGTGGGATGAGGTCATCGTTAGTCTGACCACAAATGTAATCTTGGTATTTATTTCAATTCAAGTGAAATAATTAAAATTAAATTTAACTAGGAAATTGACCTGAGCTGCGCTGGAGTCAGCATTGGTCCAGAGAGAATGGGCATGGTCAATTTTCTGCAAGTCTATCATATGAATCCAGTGGTCTATACAATGATGGCGCCCACATTCTTGGACAATTCAATGATATTACTTACTCTGGTCAAAGGCAACCTATGGATTGCACTTCTCTTAACATTTTTGTTGATCTCAATTGTGTTGAGATGTCTAAGAGTCGAAAATTATTTTCTCATTAACATTTGTCCGCTTTTAAACCAAGGTAAAATGGTAGCATAGAATTAATTAAGATTACATGGTATTCTTTCAGCTTTCAGTTTTAAACTACCAAAAAGAGCAAGAACATGCATTTATCTATTGCTCACTTCGTGGATGTTTTTGTGTCTGATTTTGTCGACAATCTATTCATCGGAAATGTCCTCAAAGATGACAATACCAGAGATGACGCCTCTTATCAAGTCTTTTGATGACCTGATTATCGCACAGAGGGAGGGAAGGGCTCAGATATATGCAAATAACAATTCCATCTATTTAAAAAGGATCAAGGTAAATAAATACTTTTAAGATAAATTTACAGAAAAAAGTTTTTATTGTAATTCTGTTTCAATAGTCAATTAAATGCGAAATATGTAACGGAATTACAGAAAGGGTTCAAACACTGAAGGGAACGGACTTCAAGTCCCGATTGAAGGAATTACTGGTAACAGAACCTCCCGGTGCTTACATCACTACCAGGGACTCCGTACGAATAGGTATAGAGTTTGATCCCTTGGCATACTATGTGGCGATGGATGAGGACTCGGTTTTCTTCAATGATTACATAGCACTGGCGGTTACCAAGAATTCCACCTTTAAAAAGGATCTTGATAATCTGTATGTTATGTGATAAAGTATCATGATTAATTTATTATCGTTAAAGGACCTCGAAGTTTCACACAAATGGCTTATTTGTTCACTTCATGAGGCGGGTGCTTATCAAATATGGCCGACATTTCCCGCTAATCAATAACTTCCGGAGCGAAGAGTTCCGCAAAATTAACGGTGTTTTAAAATTTGAATCCGGGTTAAAACATATGGGAATATTCTTCAAAATTTTAATCGTGGGCCTATTAATTGCATGTTTTGTTGCATGCTCAGAAGTCTTGGTCACTTTATTCAAAGAAAAACTTAAATACTATTTTAATTATATTGAAATAAATTAAAAACTCAATAAATTAACTTGATATGTCCCAGATGGATTTAATATTAGGCAATAGCCATTCCCTTCCATTCTTTTCAAGTGCTGTGTTTATATACCTTTCCACTGATCAGCACATCCACGAAATCCAAGGTTCGTGTTTAAAGTCATTAATTCCTTATTTCTCTTCTGGAATATTCCTCAATTTTAACCTAGGTAGTATTCTTCAAAGAGTATTGAAGGGAATCAGAGGACCGGGCGTTTTGGAACTGATTAAAGCCTTTTCAAAGCCAATACACATTTGCGCCGACGACTGGAACAGACGTTTCGGAAAAATCTATGGCTTTATTGGCCTCCACCGGGTCTTTGTCATAAACGATCCGGAGCTCCTTTATAAAATTACCGTGCAACATCCACAAGAATTCGGGGGACGATTTATTTGGTTCTTTAACAGTTCTCCAGAAGTTAGCAAGATGATGTTTTTCATTCCATATAATGATGACTGGAAAAGACTAAGGGGTTTGCTATCGAACACATTCACAACGGGAAAGATCAAGGCCACGATGAGCAAGATGGTCCAAATATCAGATAACCTAGTTATTAATCTTGAAATGATCCAGAATACAGGTGTTTGTTTCAACACGATGCTTTTTTCATAGATCTTAAACAAAATATTACCGCACACTGCTACAGATAATTTAGCCAGGATGATTGCACTTTTCGCAGCTAACCTAGCTGAAAAATTAAAACTCAATTTCGCTTCTATAGAAACGATTGAATATTTCACTAAATTGGTTATAGAGTCCGCTTCTGAGATAAAATCCAAGATTAAAAAGACAAAGAATATTGAATGTAAATTCAATTTCCAAGATAACACATTATTGACCAAGATAATTATTTATTTTTAGGGGTTTCGTCTAATTTAATGGAAGTAATGGTGTATTCTATGGAAAATGAGAACATAGCCGATGATCCTGGTAATGACCATGTTCAAAAAAAGGTTAAGAGAATCGATTCCTTCGAGGAAATGGTGGCACAGGTAATGATGGTTTACTTGGCCGGCGCTGACACCACCAGTTCCTCCTTAATGCACGCGATTCACTATTTGGCGAAATACCCGACAATTCAGGAGAAGGTCTTCCAAGAGGTCAAAGATATGACAGACTTTTCATTTGAGCATTTAAATGAGCTAGCTTATTTAAATGCTGTTATTAATGAAACTTTACGCCTGAGAGCACCGGCCCTCTTTCAACCCCGCTACAATTTTAAAGATTTCGATCTAGATGGTTCCCATAATAATGAAGAAAAATTAAAAATACCTTGCTGATTAATAAATTCATTTATTCCAGGAATAAAGATTCCAGCAAGAACAATGATCCACTTTGTGCCATACATTGTCAACCGTGACCCTGATTACTGGAGTGAGCCTGATGAATTCAAACCGGAAAGGTTTTTGAACCTGGATTATAATCCTAAAGCCTACATTCCGTTTGGAGCCGAACCAAGAACCTGATTAGGGAGAAAATTTGCGATTGCCCAGCTAGTTTTAAGCTGCGGTGTAATCATTAAGAATTTTAAACTCAAATTGGAACCTGGTTATGAAATAGTCTACGTAACTGGTAATATGACCATGCTCCCCAAGAGATTAATGGTTATAATTGACAGCAGAGAATGAATCTTGATAATATTTGTTGTCGATATTCGATTAGACTTTGCTAGCTAATTTTTAAATAAATTTCATTTAATAGTCTAAATAATTTTCTCATTAATATGACTTTAATCCAGGTAATTCTTATGTAAACTTGTTCAGTGAAAATATGGCTATAACCCGAGTGAAATACGATCCCATTAAAAAAGAAACTTGATCAAATGGCTTTCAACTCGTTTTAGATTCAATTTACTCGCATAGCGAATAAGGTAACTGATAGGAAAATTACCTTGGTTATTTTCGTCGAGATTTCTATTTATAATATTTCATTAAACAAAAGCAGGAATTGAATACCATGGTAATTAGTAGAATATGAAAACTTATCCTCTCCTTTGTTCAGTGAATGGGAGAGTGCGTAGACTTCACTCTAGGTAAAACCAAAATAGTTATTATAAAAATAGACCAGTTTATTTTTGAGTTGAATTAAAGGATGAAAATGAGTATGGTCAATATTATTTTAACTCTATTCGGGCTATTCGTAAGCCTTAAATATAAGAGACGGCACAATTTTATGTGAGGGGTTATTGTTTCAACATTTAATAAAGATGTTGAGCGAGATAAAATTAATCCTGTTCTCAAAATATCCTAGCTCAATAGTATCGGACATGAGCAAGATAATCCAAATCGTGGTTGAGATTATGGAGGAACTTGGCCAATTGCCGACCGAAATTCAGGGGGAATAGAGGGTTGACTGAACTAATCTTGGACCTGGCTCATTCATAGTACTTGAGAACCGGCCAGATTCTAAATACTTAAGAATTTATCTTGTTAAATATAATTGAATAGTATTTGATATCACTTAAAACCTGAGCCTCTCTTTTGCAGTAAACAGTTTGAAGTACAAAATGTGTTTTTATTTGTTCTTGTAACTTTTATAATGAAAAAATTTGATTCTTTTCAAAAGTCAATCATATCTTGTGTTTACAGTTCAGTTCCGCAGCGGAAAGAAAAACACTTACCTAGGTATCGTCAAATCCGGTAAGTCTTTTTAATTTGATAACAATTTTTGAAAATTCAATTATTTTCTTGTTATTGAATTTGATTCTTGGAAATTTCACTTTTATGGAATGATTTTCGGAAATATTGTCATTATTTTATCATGCTTCAAGGTATTATTCTGAGAGAATAATTGATTCACCATGAATCAGGAATCACTGGAGTTGAACCAGGCATCACCATGGAATGTCTAGCTGGGCTTTTTATCAGAGGCTTAAAAAATGAAGTAAGAACAAGATTAAAAATTTGCCGCCTTGCTTCCCCCTCTTCCCCGCCACAATGAATCACAAAAAATATCAAAAATGCACCTAGGAATTTTCCCATTAGGAAATATTTGTGAGACTCCCCCTAAATCGAAAACCCGTTCACATCACTGATAGAAATATGAGTTGATTTTAGTTTTAGATTTGGATTAATTTAAAACAATATTTTTTAAATAAATAACAAGACTTACCTTGCTTAATGACCACAACAACTTCAACATTTAAAACATTTATTATTCAAATAAAATTCTAATTAATTAACATCAAGTTTAATTAGAGATATATCATATATCTAGGTATCAATAGACACGTTTACAGAATCACAATCACTCGGAATAATTTCAACCAATGTTTTTGGAGAAAAATAAACAGTTTTGAAATGATGAACATTTTCTATTGCTTCTTGGTTCAACTTAGATTTCATGTTTTTAATTCTTTTGAGTTTATATTTTTCTTTTTCAGCAGGATCAGTTATAATTCTTCCTACAAACTGGTCATCTCTTCTGTTAGTCCAGGTCTCGATATTTGTGAGTAACTTATTCTGTATTTTACTTTTGTTGTAAATTACAAAAAGTGAAAAAATATAATACACATCAATGAAAAATATAAAAATACACCATGCTGATATTGAACAATAATCAACATTTAACAAGATCAATTTCGTGATAACTAAGAAACCCGTTGTATTAATTATGAGGAAAATTAAAACAATAATTTTTCTCATCGGATATACAATTAATTTGAAGTCATTTTCGTTTTCCTCAAATTTTTCGATAACTTTCTGTACTTTAAAACTGATCTCAAAATCTGGTCTATATTTCAAATACTTTTCAATCACGTGATTACTTAACTTTAATAGATTAAAATATTCATTACATAATTCAAAATAGAGAAAAGTGAACCCGAAGATCAAGATGAAAAAGTATAAAGATGTTAGAGGGACATGGTGATACAATTTGATCTTCAAATATGCTGGCTCAAACATCTCATTCACCTCTTCATTATATGTAATGATGAACATTAGAGAGAAATAAGTTGGACATAAACAAACCAATAGAGGCAAGGTTGAATGTTTAACTTTTTCTGACCGTGACTGTTTTCTTCTTGTGATCTTGGTCATAAAAGCCAGAATCTCGTCATACATTCCGTAGAACTTTTCAATTCTCTTCTTCACCAAAACGTAGCCACAGATTAATGACAACAAAGTTATTAAAATTGATATTTTCATAGATAATTCCAAATGATCATGGTTAAAACATGAAATCGACAAAACAATAATCATAATTAATATGGAAAATGTTGAAACAATAACCCCGCACATAAAATTGTCCCAGGTCTTATATTTAACGCTAAGCCCGAATAGAGCTAAAATAATATTGACCATACTCATTTTCATCTTCATTCTCAACTGACTTTACTCTAACTTGAAATGAGTGGAACTGAGTTCTCATTCTACATTTATTAAATATAAACAAGATTATAAACTACGCATTCTCAAATATTCTTGTAACTTTTTCAATTAAAAAAGATCTCTTTTGCTGTGATCGCAAAGGTACCCGACCACAGAGGGTGGGGGGAGGGGGAATCTTAAAAATATCAAATTTTTAGGGGGTGTTTGATTCAACCAAGAATAGGGGGTTAGGCTATACCCCCCCCTCCCCACTTGGCGATCACTGACTCTTTCGAAATGTAATTATCTGTTATTGACAGCTATTCTCCGAAATAACAGTTTGCCTAGAACATTGTCCCGCACCAAGAAATCAAATTAAAATAGATTCAATTGAATGAAAACTTTCCAAAATGAATTATTTTCTTGGTATTTGATAAAAATTTATTCTTGGAATTTTTAAAATTTTACTTTACTTGAGTAAAAGATAATTTATTAATGTAATTCATTGGTTTATCTTGTCAATATTTCAAATAAATTAGTTTTCTGAGGCTTATTTTGAATATGATTAAGATTGAATTATCTAGGGGATTAGGCAATGATTTCAAGTTAATTCGAATAAATTCAATATATTTTGAACATCACTTCTATCTGTAATGTCTAAGGGGTTGTAGTACTTGAGTAATATATTCTAATTTCATTTATACCTCCAATAATTGTACAAGATATTTTAATATTTCTAATTTAGAAGAGAAAACTGATTTCATTTGATTCAATCAAACATAACAAACACTTTAATGGCTTTATTGATTACCATGGTAATATCTGTAACTTGAAAATAAGTCTGAACATTGTTTTAAAAGCTATTGTGCAACAATTATCTGTGATTCCAAGGTGAAAATGTTTGAATAGAAATCCAATTAAGAAAATTATTCGGAGCCAATTAAAAAGAGAAAACAAACTTCAATAGATTTAATCAAACAGAACAAACACTTTAATGACTAGATTATTTACCTTGGTAATTTATTTAAATTGTAAACAAGCCTGAAAATAGTTTTAAAGGCTATAATGCAACAATTATTCAGTGATGCCAAGGTGAAAAATGATTGAATAGAAATCCAATTAAGAAAATTATATTTTTATTTACCAAAC
>JAQGBD010002346.1:0-10327 GCA_034698165.1 Punctoribates punctum
AATTGGCCATTTGGCCCCCTCCTAGACCAGAGCTCGAATCGGCCTCCCCCTACGGCCCCCCCTAGGGTCTCGGACCTTGCGCACCCCTGGTCTTATTCTTGATTTGATGTGTATTAGCAATAATGGGTTGGGGCGACGATAACAGTCATAGTGAAAGTCATAGTACCTATGAATCAATTTCTGATTCATATAATAAGGTATAATCCCTTGGTATGGGTATTAAATGCTTTTAAACTGTTATATAATTTCCATATTATGAATTACTTCGGCTTTGATAACAACGGGCCGTATGCATCACTACTGTTGGCAGGGTCAACATTCATTTTCCTTCTGATTCTAATGTTGATGGTCACCCTGCTAATTTGGGTGATTCTGAAATTTATGCGCCAAAGTGAGCCGGTCCATCCGATGACAGGAGTAACCGTCGAATCAGCGCCTGTTTGGTCAAACAGTCCCACTTCGTCCGCTCCTCAGCCTAGACGTAATGTAACACCAAAAGATCTGGGTAATGATGAGGCACTTCAGGTGTGTGTACCGAGGAAAGAGACTCTGGAGGAAATTCCTCTCCGTTCACTCTTTCAGCTCATTGACTTGTTTGACAGAAAGAAGTGAGAAGGATCATGGTCAGACAAATCAAATTCAATTTACTGATAATTATAATTATTAACAAAATTATTTGATTTTTAAATATTTTAAAATTTTGTTTTGCATTTGTGACCAAAATTAATCTTGATAATCTGATCAAATAAAATTTCAATCTAATAAAATTTTAATTAATATCATGTTATTATTGAAGAATAGTTAACTCGGCTAAATTGTGCAAGCGTTTAGTTTAATTGAGTGATAAAAATAATAAGCTTATAATTACGAATTAGATTACCTGGTAATACACGGCTTGAGTTATATCCTATCGGCGACTACTTTTTTGTCATTGTTTTGTCATATTCTGTGTCCGATGGCAGACATTCTTTGAGCCAAAGCCTTGTCAGAGACCAGATTATCGACAGCACTGAGTAATTCATTCTCTGAGCAGTGGAACGGATTCAGTCTTAAGCAGAGTCCCGTTACAGCGATTCTCTGTCCGGATGTAACTGTTCATAATCCAGCTCCTTTATATACAATTATATGTTGAGATAAGGGCTGACGGGATGGAGGCGGCCATCAGTCAGCGGAGGGACAGAATCTTTTACGCAATTGTTTGCATTCAATCACAAGAATATCAAATATAGTTATAAACCGACAAAAATTGTTTTTAAACTGATTTAATATAAATTAAATATAATATAAACAAAAACTATTCGCTAATTGAATATTGTTTTTCACTCAACATTTATACCGCACTTCACTCCAGTTATGTCTTTCTTTAAGTCTTCTCTAATAATAGTAAATACTTTAAATTGTTTACAAATGTAGTCCCGAATAATTCTCTTTTTGAGGATGATCATGGTCAGACAAATTATATTCAATTTATTTTTTAATATAATTATAATTATTAACAAAATTATTTGATTTAATTAAATATCAATTTGGTTTTGTAATTGTCAAAAACTAAGCTAGATAATCTAATTAAATAAAATTTCCATTAATATCATGTTGAAGAGAAGTTAACTTGGTTACATTGGGCAAGAGTTTAGTTTAGTTGAGTGATATTCTTAATCCAATTGATGTGAAGGGAAACCCTAACCGCATAGGCGGCTGTCTTTTCAGGGATTTCACACTTGACATTGGGTCGGGATGGGTAAGTAAGAACCATCACTCCAACAATAACGGCCCGTCCCATGTGGTATTGCCAGACCGGGCCTCCAGAATCGCCCTAGGTTTGATCAAATTAATAAACATGCTTGCTCTTAATAGTGGTTTGTTTCAAAATAAATGCTATTACCTTGCAAGTCTTTGACTGGTTATCAATCACTGTCAGGCGAATTAAACTGTTTTTATTAACAGAGTTTATCTCAAGAGTTGTCTCCTCGTCTATTGGAAAGTCAGGAATCAATCCAACCCGGATCTTTTTATAGCCAAGTTGAATTGGCGAAGAATTTTGCCGTATATTTTCCGTATGCGCTCCGGCGCTCATCGCGTACTCGTCCTCTGTATTGACAATACCCTCTTCTGGGAGACAAATGCTCTTCAATTTAGTGGAGATTTGGCCGCCAGTTATAGCTGTGGTTGGTTGGTTGGTTGGTTGGTTGGTTGGTTGGTTGGTTGGTTGGTTGGTTGGTTGGTTGTAATTATTAACAAAATTATTTTATTTTTTAAAACATTTGATTTAATTAAATATTAATTTTGTATTTGAATTTTTAAAAACTAAGCTAGATATTATAATTAAATAAACTTTCAATTAATATCATGTGATTATTGAAGGGACTACCCCAAAATCACGAAAACCGAAATCACGAAAACCTAAATCACGAAACCCGAAATCACGAAAAATAAAATCAACTGGCTAAATTATTTTCATATTATTTTTATTGGTTCTAAATCAATTCTACTGCTCTTAAATGTAAATATTAGCAAATATTTGCTAAATTATTATTATAATTATTTTGATAAATGATTATTTCCTCAATAGCCAATTTTTAATTTAACCCCAACAGGGTAGCTGAGGTTTTTTGATAAATTTTTCATTTCAAATTGACCTAGAACAAGTAAAACTAATGTGAGAACAATTTAGCCAATTTAGTTGATTTTATTTTTCGTGATTTTGGGTTTCGTGATTTTATTTTTCGTGATTATGGGTTTCGTGATTTTATTTTTCGTGATTATGGGTTTCGTGATTTCGGTTTTCGTGATTGTGGTCGGCTCCCTTATTGAAGAATAGTTAACTTGGTTACATTGGGCAAGAGTTTAGTTTAAATGAGTGATATTCTTAATCCAATTGACGTGAAGGGAAACCCTAACCCCATAGGCGGCCGACTTCTCAGCGGTTTGACACATTCCTGTGTTTGAGACATTGGTGATAAACACTATCACTCCAACAATTACAGCCCGTCCCATCTGATATTGCCATACAGGGCCGCCAGAATCGCCCTAGAATAACTAGAACCTTAAACCTGGTTAAATTCAAAATAAATGCTATTACCTTGCAAGTCAGAGTCTGGTTATCAATTGATGTCAAGAGAATTAAACTTGTATTCTTAACAGAGTTTAACTCATGAATTATCTCCTCGTCTAATTCAAAGTCAGGAATTAGTCCAGCACGGATCTTTTTATAGCCAAGTTGAGTTGGCCAATAAGTTGTGTTCTGCCATATGTTTGGCCATTTGTGTTGGTAATGCGTTCCGGCGCTCATCGCGTACTCGTCCTCTGTATTGACAATACCCTCTTCTGGGAGACAAATGCTCTTCAATTCAGTGGCGATTCGGTCACCAGTTAAAGCTATGGCGGTTTTGATTGACTGATTCAAATGTATCAAGGCAATATCATAAATGGATCGGTTTATACTGTTAACCCATTTGTAATTGGGATGGATGTAGAAAGCGGTGGCTTCAACGCTATAACGTCTATGACGCGATTCAGTGGCCCAATCAGCATGGCCAAAAGTAATATGATAATACCATGGATTTAATCTGGTAAATTATTTTTTGTGTTTTACTTATCAGAAACAATATTAAAGTATAAACTGACCCTGCCCCAGATATATTAAGACAATGAGCAGCTGTGAGTACCCATCGGTCAGCGATGGCTGAGCCAGAACATTCACTGAAAAAGTAAATTAACATTACGTCTGCACATTGGCCGAAAAATCAACTTTGAGGATTTATTAATAATTACTAATAACTTATTAGATGTGTCAGAGCATATTAAAATTCAGGAGTGCCTCAAAAATATATGGAATATATGGAAAAATTACCGAAACTAATGCGAAGAGAAGCGCTTCGAAAAACATTTTTATGAAAATATTGTTTTGATTTTGTTTGAGAAATATTAATGTTAAATGAATTTTGGAAATGTTTTACCTCGAAACGTTAAACCATCCTGGTTTCTGTACCCATATATCAACAATGAAAGGAATGTCGCCTTCGGTTGCGTTCCGGCCTTCGATAAGTGAAGGGATCGGACTTTTATGCCATTTAAAGCACTTATCTGTGAAGCGATTTGACAATCGAGTGATACCGCAATCGCTTGGATTCAGTTCACTATAATTGCCGACCACTGCGTGTGTCGACCCATACACTGAATCTATCAATACTTCAGGCGAGAGAGACATAAATGAGCATGGTCATTTTGAAAGGTTATGACAAATAACATTAATTACCGAAAATTAATGCGAAGAGAAGCGCTTCGAAAAACATTTTTATGTTTGAAATGATTTTATTAATAAAAATATTGTTTTAATTTTGTTTTAGAAAACAATTCAATAGTTTTAACAAATAGTCTAATAAAACACAAAAATGTTCTCAAATTAAATCTTTGCTCAGATTTATTATCAAAGATCATATTTAAGACAATAATTGAATTCTTGAAAAATCAGTTTATTATTTAAATATTTGTTCATTCAATAAAATGTTACATTTTGAAAATTAAACACCAAGGACATTAAGAAAAATTCAATTTGAAATACTTAGAATGTAATTTAGAATCAGACCTGGTTACAAATGGCTTCAATTCTATCGGCGACTACTTTCTTGTCATTGCTTTGTCTTATTCTGTGTCCGATGGCAGACATTCTTTGAGCCAAAGCCTCGTCAGAGACCAGACTATCGACAGCACTGAGTAATTCAGTGTCTGAGCAGTGGAACGGATTCAGTCTTAAGCCGAGTCCAGTTTCGGCGATTCTCTGTCCGTTGTCGTACTGGTCAGCGAAGAGGGGCAGCACAAGCATAGGCTTTCCAAAGAAGAAGGTCTCAGTTACTGTATTATTACCACCATGGGTGATCACCAGGTTCACTAAAGGCAGGATTGATGTCTGTGGCAAATATCTCTGTCCCCACATATTGTCCGGCAACTCATGTTTCTCAAACACCGGCCCTTTTGACACAATAAACTTGTTTGGTGATTTTGCCAGAATGGAAGTGAGCCTGGTCATTAAATTCAAGTTTGCGCACCCGAATGAACCCATTGATAAGAAGATGAGTTTTCCTGGTTTTTCATTGAGTTGTTTCGGGATTTTGAACTCTTCGTCAGTTATTCGAATAAAGTCTTCAACTCTGACCCAATTGTCAGGCAAGGGATGTAACTGTTCGTAATCCAGTTCCTTTACATACAAATATATGTTGAGGTAGGGGCTGACGGGATGGAGGCGGCCATCAGTCAGCGGAGGGGCACCTCTTTTCACGCAATAGTCACTGACTTCCTTCTGGAGGTCACCGAAGATCCTATTAATGGCTTTCCTATACCTTTTCCATTCTTCCTGATCTCCATTTAGAGGAAGACCTGGATTATTGATTCGACCAGACTTTATTATTGAACAAAAATCAACATGGTACTTACCAGACCAGGCTGGGGGAATGCGTTTGTCATTAAAGCCAAAATGAGGCGCTGCAGAGAAGAGCCAAACCCAGGGAACACCAGAATCGGTCAGAACCGGTGACGCGATATAATTATCACTAACAATAAGGTCTGGTTTGATCTTGTTAATTATTTGTCTGTACTGTTCCTCCTTTTCCTTATTATCGCTGAACATCTTCTGGAAAGTGGGCACAAAATAATTTTCGGCAATAGAAACCGGATCACCAAGGAGAAAATGGCAGTGCTTCTCCATGAATGTCGGCCAATACTCCTTGACCTCCCCCGATTGTGACTGTACTTGGTGTAATTCCTCTTCAAAGCCGAAAACTTTGAGCTTTCCTTTGAAGGCGTGGTCCAGAGCCCAGACAACTCTATGACCCCGTTCTCTGAGCTCTTGGGCTAACCCAAAGCCAGCGTTAATGTGTCCCCAGGCATCCAAAGGGGTGAGCAGGATGGTCAACTTTTTTGAGCTCATTTTTAACAAGTTAAGTTTCAATAATTATAATGATTACTCTTTTTAAAATGTTAAGTGGAATTTACCTAGTACAGTATTCACGCTAAATACAAATAAAAGGAACGATCATTCAATTAAGTAATATTCTGTTATCTTATCAAGCACATTATTAATTGAACCTTGGAATTATCGTCAACAGATAATGTGAGCGATAATAAGTAAAATCAATTAATCTACTCAATAGTCATTACTTAACAAGTACAATTTTTATTGCGTAAAGAATAATGAAACAAGATTAATTATTAAAATTTCAAAAATCACACTGGGCCTATTAAGATATTTAAAACCAGTTAAAACAATTCTTATAGAAACGAATGATCTAGCTGATATTAATGGAATTTATTTATCTTGCAACTTTTAAAGTGATTTCTACCTTGAACATTTTAACCATTTAAAAATTATAACCATGGACAATCATATTGAGATTTAAAGGTAAAATTATTTAATTTAATTTGTACTGAATAAATTTAGCAAGATAAGATTGTTAAAAATGAATCAAATTAACTGAATATCAAATATTATTGGAATTTATAGCCATTGTTAACCATGCAAGGTGTTTTTTGCCTTGTTTAAAAAACTACACAGCTTCATTTGATCATGATAAAATAAGTATTTTTTGATGAGTCTATTCCAAAATGCTTTCAATCTTATCGGAAACAATTTTCTTATCATTGCTTTGTCTGATTCTGTGCCCGATATCCGCCATTTTTTGGGCCAAAGCCTCGTCAGAGACCAGTCTATCGACAGCTCGGAGTAAATCATTGTCCGAACAGTGGAAGGGATTCAGTCTTAAGCCGAGTCCGGTTTCGGCGATTCTCTGTCCGTTGTCGTACTGGTCGCCGAAGAGGGGCAGCACAAGCATAGGCTTTCCAAAGTAGAAGGTCTCGGTCACTGTATTATTGCCACCATGGGTGATCACCAGGTCCACCTGGGGAAGGACCGCCGTCTGGGGAAGGAATCTTTCGCCCCACATATTGTCCGGCAACTCATGCGAGTCAAACACCGGCCCCTTCGACACAATAAACCTGTGCTTAGATTTGGCCAGAATTGTGGTCAACCTCTTCATCAGATCGATGTTCGCGCAGCCGAACGAACCCATTGAGAGGAACACCAGTTTTCCCGGTTTTTGGGCAAAATGTGCGGGAATTTCAAACGTCTCGTTCGTTATCCGAATGAAATTCTCGACTCTAATCCAGTTTCCGGGCATTGGTTTGAGTTCATCGTAATCGAGCTCTTTTGGCCACAAATAGATGTTCAGATTAGGGCTGACCGGATGGAGGCGCCGACCAACCAAAGCAGGCGCTCCCTTAGACACACAGTATTCGCTGATCCTCTTCTGTAAGTCACTCAGCATTGAGGTCCAGGCGTTTGAATATCTCTGCCAGTCCTTGCGGTCCCCATCAACAGGAAGACCTAGAATATAAAATTAAAATTAGCTTGACAATTGACAAAATAAAATAAAATGTGTCAACAAATCGAACTAAAACTGAGCAAGTTAATTAAAATTTAATCTTAATTTTTGCAGGTTAAATAAATAAGCTAGGACTTACCAGACCAGGGTGGTGGGATCCGGTCATCCAAAAGGGCCAGATGTGGAGCAGCGGAGAACAGCCAAATCCAGGGCACACCCGGTTGGTTGGTAATAGTCGGGGAACAGATGTAATTGTCACTGATTATCACATCCGGTTTCACTCTGTCGATGATCTCCTGGTACTGAATGTCCCGTTCCTTGTTATCGGCAAACATTTTGTTAGCCGCGGCTACGAAAAACTTCTCGGCAATGTCCAGGGGCTGTTCCAAGAGGATATGGCAGTACTCCTCCATGAACTGAGGCCAGTACTCCTTGCCGTCGGCCGAATCGATTCCATGGGTTTCCTCTTCGAAGCCGAACGGAGTCAACTTGTCTTTGAAGGCGCGGTCGACGGCGAACACAATCCTATGGCCCCTACTCTTGAGCTCTTGGGCTAAGCCATGGCAGGCGTTAATGTGTCCCCACCCGTCCAGAGGGGTGAACAGTACCGTCAACTTCTTTCTCATTGTTTATCAATTGCAGGTTTAAATCAGACACTAAAACAATTGAGTATATGCTTGAATTAAATTTGACCAAGCTAACTCTGAGTGAAAATGATTGCACAGAATGAAAGTGAAAGGGAATGGGGTAAGAATTTAAAGAGTTATTATCTGTTGATTACAAAATGAGCATGTGATAATCTATAAAAATTCCACTAATGCTAATGTTCAAGTACAATGTTATCTAGGAATTAATCATGCAAGAATTCCAATTAAGATAAAAAGCACATTAATATTAAGTGAAGATTATTATTAACATTTAAAGATCAAGGGTATATTACGATATGTTCCATCTATGAAATGATATTTAAGTAATTTAAAAGTAGCAAGCTCATACTTACAATTTTCAACTTTGAAACTTTTCCCAACTCTTTCGCTGAAAAACTACCGATTTTTCTGATTAAATGAGAATTAATCGAAACGTTTCCAGACTTTTGTCTTGAATTTTAGAGATGTGGTTAATATCAAGATTTTTATAGACTTGGTATTAAAGTCCGTTTATTAGCCTATTTGCTGGAATTGTGGGAAATTTTATCAAAAAAGATGAAAATTCATCGAAAAAAAATCTAAAGCTTCACAAATAAGTGATAAGACTTTTTGATGACAAAAATTAATTGACTTTTAATAAGAAGATAACGAAAATGATAACTATTTTGACACAAATTTAAACAAACAAGAAATTTGTTAACAACTTGTTCTGTGCAGCGCTGGGCACAGAATAAGACGTCTGCGGTGTTTCACGTCTTGACATAACAAACGAGGAAACAGTTTAGCCAAGGTGACTTAGTCAACAAACCAACTCTAACCTACTTTCGCTTAATTTATTGCAAGAATATCCACGTTTACGATTAAAATTCTGAATTTCCAGATAATCTAAGAGAGTTTGAAACTGATATTTATTCAAAATTGATCCTTGTTCAATGAAATCCTTGGTTATTCAAAAGGCAAACCTACGGCTTTCACAATAAATTTCAATTCAATACCAAGAGTTTGAATGCCATTCGAAAACACATTAAATAACTTTTTAATTAACATTTATCTCAATTGAAATGTACTGATGTTTGTACTTAAAAATCAATCATTTTATTAAATGCCAATTGTATTGTCCAAGGTGATTTCATATATAATTAAATGCCTTAACGCAAGGCTCCAGTCATGTGATTAAAGGAAATATTTGAGAATAATATTCGAGGAAATGTTTTGAAAACATTTTTTTAGACTTTTTCTATTTTAAATGGTCTTGAAACTAATGCCGTGATATCACCAAGCTTATTCTATTCGAGAAAAATAGGTTTTTTATGATAAAATCAAAGGTAAAAAAGCCGAATATTTTGTAAACAAAACTCACTTTCATTGAAGAAAAACAATAAAACTAAAGGTTTAGTCATAAGAAGCCAATTATAAAATCAATGACCATGCTAATTATTTGTATCTCTTATCTTAACTGCAATTTATAAGATGAAAACTTATCTGAGTATAAATTATTAATTTATTAAATACTAGGAACAGAGGAAAACGCTGCTAGATAATATTTTAATATGCGTTATTCAGTGGAGATAACCTGGTCAAGATTCAATAATCAGGATAAGTTTAAAATTAATTTTTAGGGCATTGAATTGACCTATCATCTAATTCAAACAAGTAGAATTTAAATTTTTAATGATTCATCATGCCAAATTTGAATAATTGATAAAATTATCTTGTTGAAATATTCAAATGTGCAAAATTATAATTTAATTTTTTTTTTCATTCAAAAACTGTATAATATCCAAGAAATAATTATTTGAAAACCTGGATATTTTTGAAGCTATTTTTAATGACAATTTCAATCCGATGACGGAAATTTTAAATTTATCAAGCAAGTGTTTAGAAAAGTTCGTTTCTTCAAACTAACAAAATTACAAATTGTGAAAAAGGCCCAAGAGTTGTATTGAGTTCCTTGCTCTTTTTAGATTATTACCTTTCATATGATCTTTGATATGAAATCTGAGCAAAGATTTAATTTGAGAACATTTTTGTGTTTTATTAGACTTTTTGTTAAAACTATTGAATTGTTTTTTAAAACAAAATCAAAACAATATTTCTATAAATAAAATCAGTTCATTAAAATGTTTTTCGAAGCGCTTCTCTTATCATTTGTTTTCGGTAAATGTTGTTATTAATCATAAATTTACATAAATGACCATGCTCATTTTGTCTCACTTGCCTGTAGTATTGATAGACTCAGTGTATGGGTCGACACACGCAGTGGTCGGCAATTATAGTGAACTGAATCCAAGCGATTGCGGTATCACT
>JAQGBD010002347.1:0-10327 GCA_034698165.1 Punctoribates punctum
ACCAATAGTAACGACTCTCACGTCATGTCAATCAAGTGTTGTGTGTTTTTTCTTCAATGTGGGCTAACCTTTGCAAAAGTTTTGACCCGCCTCACAAACTCTGTTCACAACTCTTTCAACATTTTAAAGCTCTAAACAGTTTAGAGTCTAAACAGAGCGCAAACTCATAACAATCAACGCATAACTCCAGACATAACTCCAAACCAACACTTTTTCCATTTATTTCTCTTACTTTTCACTGACTTTTACTCAAATCAAATTCAAATTCATTTTAAATTCAAACCAATTTTCGCTCAAAAATTTAACTTTAATCACATTTATTCATTCAATTACTTAAAAAGTTTTTCTCTTTTCCAATAAAATAAATTTTTATAAAAAAGTTTCTATTGATCCTAATTTTAAAATAATCTTTTTTTGTTCTTGTCACAAATTGACTAGTTCCATTTAATGGTTAAAATACTAAAGTAGAGGTGAAATTTAATTTATTCTCAAAATTGATAAAAAATCAGGGATTTTAAAGTAATTTATGGGGAAATATATCGTATATTTTGGAGACCTATATATAGAGATTTTCCTGTATTTGTCATTAAAACATTCAAAACAGAGTTTTTGAACGTCTTTTCAATGGTTAACAATCTGTAAGCGATTTAATACATTTGAAAGCAATAAAAACAGTTAATTGAATCTGAAGTTTGTATTAAAAGGAAAGCCTTCCCAACAAAGTGTTTACAGTTATTGTCTTCTGGTCTCTGAAATGGCTCGAAGTCCTGTCTCTAATCTGATTATCTACAGCATAGCAATGATAACACTTCCAATTTTCGCGTATTTCTTATCCAAGAATGTATTGGAAATGTGGACAAACAGACAGTCGGCGAACATTTATTCGGCCATCAGTTCGGTTATTGTCGTCCATATAATACTATTTTGTTTCGTATATATCGCGTATACCGAAGACAAACACTTAGCGCCGCAGAAGATATCAAAGTCTGGCGACAAAACTGACTGAGTTTTTGACTGACATTTCTTACAATCGAGTCATTCCTCACTTCTATTCAGTTGTTTTTTATTTATTATAATTTATATAAATATTAAATTTTTTTTAATCGGAAAACAAATGTTTTAATTCAATTTATTTCGACTTAAGATACATAATAATCGGTAAATAAAGTGATCATCGCTTTCAAGCATTAGTTTCATCTGTTTTATGACCATTAAGTCAGATGGAAGTGACGCCCACTTTGTGGTCAACACTAATATAAGTTTAAATAATTTGAGCCAAAAATTTGATGATTTTCTTACTGACTGTTGAATACAAATATTCAAGTTTTCAATTAAATAAATAAATCAATGATTTGACAAAAATTTTAATAAATAAATAAATATATTCGAATAAAGTTTGAAAAATTGATTCCATTTTCTTATGTTATCTGAAAAATTATTTTTTAAAATGAGCATGGTAATAAGGTTGGCCATAAACACTATTAAACTGAAGCTTCACACCATTAAAGACCCCAATTGGAGATGTCTTTTCTGGTTCTCCATTCTTAGCTATTTTGAGCAGAGTCTCCATTTCTCGATTTCACTATTTTATCCTTGGCTTTCATGAAAAGGTTTCAGGAGGTGATGAGATGGGCTTAAAAGAGCTCTTAGGGCTGGTATTCCATATTTGAATTGATTTGCAGACTCTTTTGATTGTTGCGTTTGAGAGGGAGTGAGTGCTACAGATATTCACCACTTGATGTTTGGATTGAGAGAAAGCCTTTGTTCTCTGCTCAGAGTCTATTGAATTACAGCTGTAATCGAATTCATCTAAATTCGAAAACAAATGAAAAGAAAGAAAATTAAAGTCAAGAGGAATGGACTCACTTAATGGCATTCATCACAGGCATAGCCATCACATACCTATCCATTCGCGCATCTGTTCGACACATTCCCACATTTCAAACAATTTAGTGATTAGAAGACAAGAAACTCTTGGAATTCATTCACACATTTTATTCACACATCCATTGAATACACAAAACAGTTATTAATGTTTCCAAACATACATTTGTTTCATTAAATTCACAAAAAGTGACAAAAGTTTTGAAAATCAATTTAAAAGAGGACTCACTTAAAGATAACTTTAAGGTGAAGTCAAAGGTGCGGCTGACGAAGGATTGACCGCTACATAAGATTTATTGTCATTCTGTGCGCCACTTAACAGCCCCTGACTGACATCATCCCCGTTCTGAACACCAGCACCACTACCGGTTGGCCAACCAATGCTGGAGGGCTGACCGCCATCAACACCGTTGTTGCCAACCGGTTGGTTCTGTGCTGACTGACCGAACAGAGCAATGCCCGCCTGGTTAGCGATGGCGGCCGCTAACTGAAGAGCCGCCGCCTGTGAGTTCATTGTCAGGGAATTCAAACTATAATTTGAGACCGGATTAGAACTCGAACCGATTGGGTTCGGGGAACCGATTCCTAAACTATTTCCCAAAGAATTCAAATTCGGTAAATCATTGTTCTGATTGCGTTGAGTCACGTGAGAGCCTAAGGCTCCGCTCCAAATCTGTTGGTGAGCGGCCGGCGCACCGCTACCAACGGCTCCACTAGAAGTGGGACCAAACCTATCATAAGGACTATTGTTATTAATATAGGGGTTGGACTGGCGATGACCTGCGGGCGCGCGTCTCGTATCATAAGTCGAATAGTGATAGTTTTGGTGAACACCGAACCCATCATTAAGTCGGGAGCTATTGATTGCATTCATCGAAACATGAGATCCATTCATACCGGCAGACGAGTGACTATACCTCCCGTGCGGACCACTCTTTCCACTATAACCTCCCGGAACGTTCAGATCAACTTTTGGAACGGCATTACTTACGTGAACGGACACACCCTTTATTATATGGTCCTCTCCGCAGAGGGTTTGTGCGATTTCTGAGTCGTAAAAAGTGACGAAAGCAAACGCACGGAACGGCTTCGGAATGAAAACGTCACAAATTTCCCCATATTTTGAAAAATAGTCTCTGAGGTCATCAGTGGACAAGTCTTCAGAGAGTCGGCCGACGAATATTTTTCGGTTGAATTCGGAAGTCTTATAATCGAAACCTCCGCCCTCTTTACTGATGGGAATGCGGACATCACACCACCGGCCGTCTATGCAGTGCCTCTTTGCTATTACTCTCATTTGGACCTCATATTCATTGAAACGAATGAAACCAAACCCTTTGGAGAGTCCACTCTTGGGATCCTTCTTGACCTGAGCCAACACCACTTCCCCGTATTGTTCAAAGTATTCCCTTAATTCGCTTTCAGTGGTTTTCCAGGGAAGGCCTAATACTATCAGATCTGAGCACTTCTGTTGACTCTTTACTTCAATGCGTTTGGTTTTAGCCATAGATGTCTCGCTTTGGTCTTCAATTTTGCGCTTATTTTCTATGATTTTATCAAAAATTGATTAAAATATGAGAAACTCATTGGATTTGAAACCTTTAGGAAAAGCGCAGTAATAGACAGAAGTAGTTCTCCAGCCCTGTTCTGGCGGCTGAAGTCGGCCCTCAATCAGTCGTATCCCTCGTATAGTTCCCGTCTCAGAGTTGCGATACTTGAGTCCACTCGCGCCGGGAAATAGAGAGGTCAGAGTCGATAATAATCTGTAGGAAAGGAAACCATTAAACCATGTCTTTTATGTCTTTTAAACGATTTAGAAGTACATAGAATTTGTTGAGTCGTCTTCACAGGGAATCTCAATGGGTTCGTCCCCCTCTTCCTCCGCCACTTGAATATAAGAAGACATTTCTCACAATTAACTCAAACAATAAATAAACGGATGATTAATACAATTTCAGTGACTTTTAAATTAAATCAATAAAATTGTTTTCTTTCAGAAAAGAGTCCATAAAATCGGATTTGAATCGACGGCAGACGTCTCTACTCATAGCTGACAATCAAACGCAAGGAAAAGTGATATCATATAAAAAGATGACATCTTTTGGCACCAAAAAGTAATTCCGGTTATGATAAAGAAGTACAGCAAAAGTTTTGGAAAAGGCCATGCTCACTTTTTACTATCTTTTTAGCTTTAGCCGAGTTGAGGTCTCATTTTTGGGATTGGCTTTTATTTTGTTACTCATTTTTTGAAACATTTTGAGACAAATTTTAATAAAATTCAAATCAAATGATTTTCAAAAACGATTTGGTTATTGATTGTTAAAGTCATTGGAAACCACATTCAAAGCTTTCAATTTATTTGATTCTTAAACCCATAGAAATATAAAACAATTTTTCTATCAATGAAACAGATATCTAAGCGTCAGATGAAACAGAATATTAGATTTCAAGAAATAAGTGTTAGTCTCTTACTATATGTACTTTTATTGGTATAGATGGGTATAACTTATAAAATCCACTGTTGTGTCAATTATTAGGTATAATTTGAATTTCATTTTACAAAAACAAAACAAAAATCAATGAATTCATAATTGAAAATGATTTAAAATTTTCTGAATTAAAAAAAGCATTAGTTCTCTAAAATATTCTAACTATTAATAGTAAGTAAAATTTTAGTAGTGCTGAGGAATAATGGATTTATTGCTCAAACATATGAATATTAGGCCATAAATAAAATAATTAATAAACAAATCAATTGAATTGAACCCATATTTAGTCAACTTTTGATTTCTTTAGTTTATTTGAGAGATTAAGTGAGACGTGTTTTGCGCCGAAGTGCTATTTAAGGGGCAAAATGTGTCGACTATTGTGGAATATATGGAGTAAGTGGAGTATATGGGGAGCTATGGTAGAGTATATGGGGAACAATGGTAGAGTATATGGGGAGCTATGGCAGAGCAAAAGTGGTGCAGAGAATCGATCGATAAATTGAGTGGAAATCGAGAGACAAGGCTCTGGACGACTGCGCGAATTGAGATAAATCATTGAGTTCTGATGGATATCTTCGGTATTCGTGTGCTTTTGTGCAGTGATTTGTTGTATGTCTGATAAATACTGTGTTAACTAAACAACGAATTGTTAAAATTGTTCCCATATTTAAAATTCTGCCTTCAATTTAGTTGTGAGTAAAGCTCATCTCAAAGCAAAATGTGAGTCACAATTATTGAGAGTTGTGTTCAATGAGCACAGAATAGCAAAGCCTCCATTGATCGCCTTTTCTTCAAAAAGGTCATCAAAAGGAAAGCCTGCGGATGGCGGCGAGTCAGGCACTGGTGGCGCCGCGGGAGACAAGGGAGGCATACAACCGAATCCTCAATTACAAGCCTCATCCAGACGTATGCAACAAACACAGGCACAGGTCGATGAAGTGACTGAAATAATGAGAGTCAATGTAGAAAAAGTGCTCGAAAGGGATGCCATGATTTCACAACTCGACGAAAGGGCTGATGCTCTGAAAGAGGGCGCAGAAATGTTCGAGAAACAGGCCGGAGCTCTTAAGTCCAAGTTTTGGTGGAAGAACATGAAAATGATAGCTGTAATGGTGGGCATTGGACTTGTCTTAGTTCTTGTTCTATTTGCCTGGTTTTCCAGCAAATAGTCATTTGAGTGCATTCGCAGCGATTATTGTTTTCACTCTTATTTAACTTTTATTAGTTATATGTATATAAATCTATACATAAAAACAGAATAATCGCCAAAAATAGTGCGACAAATGTCTTGAAATGGTTTAATCGTTAGCACAATATTTAATGAATAATTCGTTAAAAAAGATTGTTTCGATAGATCAACAAATATCCGGTTGAACTCAAATTATATCAAATTATGATTTATGAATGAATGCATTACTACTACTATTATATAAATACATGAATACAATCTATTAAAATCAATTATTTACTTCCATTTGTTGATATATATATATACATAACAATAGATATGATTAAATATAGGCATTAATTATGAAACAGATTTAAATTAATTGTTTTTTTCTTTTCTAAAATTCTCTGATATAAGTGTCGGATAAGTTTTTCGATAACTAGAATCAAAATGGAATCCATTATTCAATTAGTCATTGGAAACAAATTTTCAGATCTTTTATTCAGAAATATTTAAAGTTCTTTATAATGGTTTTTGTGATTTTGAATCGTTTTTTTGTTTTAAATTAATTGAAATAATGATATAAATATAAATCGATTATATAATAGAATAATTGAGAAAACCTTTTGATTGTCGAAAGACATTATCAAAATTCAAAACAATAATACCAAATGATTTAATTTGCAGTTATTTTCAAATATAAATTGTTATAAATAAGTCAAAAACTTTTCACTAAATCTAAAGAAATCTGATTTGAAATTAATCATCGATTCGGTGAAATGCATATCATTTTTTGAGAACTCAAACAATTATTCAAACAATTATTCAAACGCGAAAATCTTGGATTTTAACGATAAGAATATCTTGTTTTACATTTGTTTTACATTTGTCTAAACGTTTTTTAATGTTATTTTGAATTTTTATTCCCCAAAACCTTATTATGTAATTTGAATATAGTGTTAAGAAAACTAGATATCACTGGTAATGAAAATACGAAATAATGGTTTAATCACAAGTTGTGTCGATTTGTTATGAGGTCTAATACAATACAATACTAATTATGAAATATTCTATACTTTCAATAATGGAGGGGAATGTTTGGTCTATTAAGGCATTAGATATTACAGTCATTCGCAGCTTCTATTGGAGGCGTTTGAGGCACTCGACTATAGACATATTGATATTATATTAAAGAATAAATTTTTAAATAATTTTCAATTTGGTATATAAGACAACACCGGTTCATATGTTTGTTTGAATGCTTGTAATTGCGTTTAATTATTGTACAAATCATAAAAATATCGATGAAAAGGCACTGAAACTGATCTCTTCTTTCATATAAATTAAGTATTCATTCAATTTAATAGACATTCGCTTATTCTGAGTGTTTGTATTTATGGGATGACATTTGTGAGAGTCCCAGAACTGAGTAATGACACTTAAGGCAGTGATAATGGGTCTGCTTCTGGTTATAGTTGCAGTTATCGTTCCTACAGTCCTGAGTTGGGGTATACTTCTCGAAACCGGCAGCCGTTATATTATCCATCTTTGCGTGTTGTCGGCGATGGGCCACCACTTTGTTGGTGTCCGTGCAAACGAAATCACATTTTATGCAATGGAAATGTGAGGCTTTGTTTGCCATCGACGCCATTGTGTTGGCGTAGAGACAGTCAGTGCGGCCACAGTTCACATTACTTCGGAACTGATGGAAATCACCGCCCATTAAGGTATCGAGTCTTTCATGACGTGCTGTTGGCATAAATATTCAAATGAAAACCATTGGAACAAATGGAGGACAATAGTGGACTGACCGGTGTGTTGAACGAAACGAGTCTTATCGCAGAAGGAATACCCGCAGTCCTGACATAAAAACATTTACTTATTATCTCTTCTCAAAAGCATTAATGAATTTCAATGATATTAATTGGAAATAAATTTTTCATCTGAATTACGAGTTCCCAGAGTTTGAGTGAAATAATTAAGACTTACTTTTCTCATGCAATGAAAATGTGTCTGATGTTCACGATATCCGCAGTGAACATAACCACAGTCTTCGTTGAAACGATATCTCAAATACCTTTCAAATTGAAAAATAATAGAATTAATCAAAATTTCATTTCAAATGATTTTGGAAGAGATATGTGATTAGAGTTAATAACTTTCACTGATGTCATCACTATTAACATAAAAGCAGACAATTATAACTAGGATTACATACCCGGGCGGCACCGGCTCATCACGAGATAGTTTAATGTTATTATTATTTAATTTCAAGCGTTTAGCCATTTCTGCTGTCATTTCTTCGCCGGAGTTTCTTCTCTTCAGACACTGACTGTCGATAAAATCGATCTGAAAGTTATGAAACATTAATATCAATAGAATTCTAATATTCTTCACTTGAAATACCTTCGAATTTGATGACACCATCGAGTTTATGGAAGAGATATTACTGTTTGCAAGAGGAAAGTTCAACAGCGATGACGTGCTGGCCATCGGGGGCGACATATTCGGCATATTGTTATTCAATGAAGCGGAAGTTGGGGCGTTTGCATTGATAAAATTGTTCATAAAAGTGTACAAGCTAGAACTGTGAGGCATTTGAGGAGAGCTGTTCGCAAAGTTGTCCAGCTCTTCTTCTTCATCCTCGCTGTCATTCTCGTCATCATTCCTATTGAAAGGACTCGAAGACCGACCCGATAAGTATAGAGCCGTTGGTTTGGGTGCTGTGGAGTGCTGTTTGGCCCAGTGCGGCACCAGACCACTGAAGCTTGAAAAGGCCTAAAAACAATTTTTTAGACAAATTTTATTCACCTTTTAATCGAAAAATAATTCAAATTCGAAAAGTTTGAGAAAAGATTATAATTTCAATTAATTTTGAATTTTTATACTTATAATTGACTTTTCATTTGTTTTTTGTTTGAAATATAGAAAAAGATAATTATCTGCTTTGAGTTAATATCTGTCTAATAATAAATCTATAGCTTTAGGATAAAAATTGTGAAAATAATTATATTTGTAATTATTTGTATAATAATCAGTAATCTCTGAATCGATAAAATTTCCAGTTTTTCTCTTTTTCTTTATTTTTATTCATTTCTTCTGAGATCCAATCAAAACGTTTACTCAATTTTAATGAAAGTCGAAAAAATGCAAAACCATTGGAATGACATATAATTACATGAATTGATATAATCAATGACTTTAGTGAACTGATGAACACGTATGACCATGCTCAATAAATGCTCGATAAATGCTCAATAAATTTTGATTTTAATAATACAAATCTATCAGAAATAATTTGATATTTAATTCAACTGAAAAGTACAAAAACTAATAGCTCGAGCAGATGCACATGAATTTTTCATTACCATGATGAATTAATTAAAGCAAATTAATACTTTCATGGTATTTTCAAGCTAAATTTATATTAAAAATCTCAGCTAAATCTCAAACGATGTTCCCATAAAGACAAGAAAATAAATTGAACATGCTAAATATTCATAAAGATATTGTTAAAATTCATCTGAAATTTTTAAGAAAAATTCCCATAGAAAGAGACAAAAGTGAACTGGATTTCAGTTAGATTTAAGTCTCGAATCACATCCATTAATGATAGTCTGGGAACGAAATTACAGAAACTTATGTAAGAGAAATATATTTGATTTATTTGATATAATTGGTCTGATATTTCTCAACAAATAACTGTTGTAAAAAGATGGAGGCTAAAAAACACGTTTTTAAATTAAGTCAAATTAAATCTTGAAAAACAAGTTTTTCCTTGAATTCGAGACTCAATTAAATTGAGTGAAAAACTTATCTATTAATAAATGATCAAAAAAATAGTGGTATTTCTACCATTAATGGATCATTGACATAAGTCTATACTTTCAAACAAATTGAGTGAAGATTCACATCAAAAGACAGGTTTTTCGTCGTCAATGAAATTCACTCAAAGATAGTAATCTATTGCTTGATCCCCCCAATACCTGTTCTCTATTACCTGTTCATCAAAGCTTTAACTCATTTCATTAAAACTTGTAATTAGGAGTGAAAAAGTGAATCTTGGAAATAAAGTTTTTCTTGGAATCAAAATGAATTGAATATTAATAAATGATAAGTATTTGGGTCTCGAAAGCCTTTTGGGCATAAAATGAACAAAAAATTAGTGATATTTCTGTTGACTAAATGTCAACTTTTTTATATTTAGAAAGTTTCAAGATTTATTTTTAAATGATTGCTCTAGTTTATTTGCTATAAAATATTTTTGAATATTGAGCTAGATCAAATTGTAAGAGATTTGAAAATTTTGTTGTGGATTCAATAATGTCAAGCAACACTCATAGACCTGGTCCTCTATCAAAAACCCGAAACAAGGTATGATTTGTTAATTTTTATTGTCCAGTGTTATTCATAGATCCTCAAACCTTAATTCCTACATGATAAGGGCTGAATGAAAATTAAATAGGTGAAATGATTAAGCTTGATACATCTATAGATAAAGTATGAGCTTACTCATCAGATTCAGACAAATTCTATTCAGCCCTTATCATGTAGGAATTATGGTTTGAGTTTCTTTGACTAACTCTGTTATTAACATAATATAACAGTGAACAAGATAATTTATTGAATTCTGTTTATTTCATTATTTGGGATTTAGTTAACACTGAGAATAAAAAGTCTTTGTTATAATTTCTAGAATTATAGACTTCATTCATATGAATTGCTTTCCAAATGTCCAGGAATTGCATTTCAGTGACGATATCTGTAATACAAATGCGATAATACC
>JAQGBD010002348.1:0-10321 GCA_034698165.1 Punctoribates punctum
TTTCGAGCCTAGGGGGGGTCTAAGCATTAGACCCCACCCTTCCGCATCCCTGATTTATAGCTTTAAATTTAATTGTTCAATTAATACCTAGGTTATTTTATTCATTTGGTTTACTAGTTTTTACTAGCTCAAAATATTTTTCTCGATAATTTGAGTTAGCAAGATTATTCTAGCAGAAAATTTAACCCAGGAAAAAAGTTTTTGAATTTTTCTAAATACAATAACACATATAAATTCGTGACGTTATTGATTACTGTTTATACAATAAATGAGCAAGCTCGCAAATTTAACTAGCCTATATCTCACAAATTTTAAATGTTTTTCCTTGATTAAATAATAAATTCTTCAAAACAATATTGGATTACTCTGAGAACCCTGTTCATTTTCAAAATTATATACGAAAACATATATAAATCGAATTAACACCTTGGTCACTACAGTAACTGTGTTTCTACCGTTTTTAAAGGTACCAAAACTCGTTACTAATGGTGACAACAATTTTGATAACACTTGAAGTTTACATAACTACTGAAAAAAAGTACTTTTCGTTCATTTCGGTGAAATGATCTTGCTAAGTTACGACCACATTAAGTGAAATAAAAGGATTTCGTTTAGAAAACGTTTATTTTTTCGTTAAAAGAGTGAATAATTTAATTGAAATAATGTTTTGCTGTGTTTTAAGTCTAATCTCTTATTTGATATACGGATTGATTGCCGTATTTGTGGCCTTTGTCTCGGCTCTGGTCGTATCGGAACCGTACCGGAAGGCCTTCTTCGGCAAACACAAGATTACCAAGGGTGGATTTATGGAGTGGGGCAAGGAACAGTGGGATGTGTTTAAGCCTGTTTGGCTCAAGGAATTCATTAATACCAAGAGTAGTGATGGAAAACTGGTAAAATTAAATTCCAAGGTCAATATCATTTTTAAGCCTGATTATTTTCTATTTAGAATGTGCTCGAGGTGGGCGTTGGTGCAGGGGCAAACTTTGACCACTATCCAGACAATGCCAGAGTAACTGTTCTCGATATTAACGATAAATTCAAAGAGAAAATCGCGGAAAACCTGAAAAAACATCCGGAGATTGAATTCGTTGAATACCTGACCGCAAGTGTTGAGGATATGAATCAACTGAAGGACAACACCTTCGATGCCGTTATCGCCACCTCTTCTCTCTGCAGTTTTAAAGACGTCCCCAAAGCGTTACAGGAAATCAAACGAGTCCTCAAACAGGTAATCAAGAATTTGCCCATGCACATTCTTATCGAGCTCAATTATTACATTAATGACACCCAGGGTGGAAAATACCACTTCATCGAACGGTGTACTTGCGAAACGGACTCAACCTGGACACTTTTTGACTATGTTTTGGCCGCCCTGTGGAAATATACCCTTGGTGGTCACCATACCAAGAGCATAGCCTGTCCTCAAATTCGAAGCGCAGGGTTCAAGAGTGTTCACCTTGTTCACCACTGCCCTGCTAACTTTCCTCCACATGTCAGACGCCATTTATCGGGTTATGCCGTCAAATAAATTCCAAGTTTACTAAAGTTTTATCTATTTTTTCAAAACTGATGAGTATTTTATTGAAAATAAATGACGATTAATAAACTTGCAAGTTTTCTGAGCTTAATGTGAGTTCAATTATATAGTTTTGTTGTGTAAAATGAGCTTGATCAAGCTTGTCGATTAACATGCAAATTAATTGAATAACTTTAGAGGAAGAGATAGCGGAAAATGTAAGCGAAATGAGGAACAGATTTGTATTAATTTAATCCCTTTCTTATATTCACCAGAATTGAATAGCAATTGACCTAGACAACACTTGATTTTTCAATCAATTATTTTATGAACATATCTATAGTGGTTTAGTTTAAGATTGAGTGAAAACAATGTCTTTATTGAGTATTATTGGATTAATTGCTCATTTGTTTTATTATATAATATATGGAGCGGTTGTGGTCTTTGTATACCTGTTTTCGGGGAAGAATGTGTCGGAACAGTTCAGGAAAACATATTTCGCCAAACTTTTCACCAGTGACTGGTTTGTGAACCTGTGGTTTGAGATGATCCACGACAGTCGTGTCCTTTGGCTCAAGGAGTTTACTGATCTCAAGCCAAAGGATCCGAATGAAAGACTGGTAAAAGATAAAAATATTTTAACCGAGGTACTTATATTTTATTCTAGAGAGTCCTAGAGGTAGGAGTTGGCGGGGGCTCTAACTTTGAGCTCTACCCTGAGAACTGTCGACTGACTGCACTCGACTATAACGAGTGTTTTAAAGAGGAGTTCATGAAAAATGTCAAACAGTTTCCAAACATTGAGTTCGAGGAATACCTCATCGGAAAGATGGAAGACATGAACCAAATAGAAGACAACTCCTTCGATGTGGTGCTCATCACTCACGTCCTCTGCAGTGTTATGGATCTCCAGAAAGGCTTGTCTGAGACCAGAAGAGTTCTCAAAGAGGTTAGGCTTCACACTAAATGTTATCAAGGTTAAATTTAACTTATTTGATAATTGCTCAGGGTGGAAAGTTCTTTTACTTAGAACACGTGGGTTACCACGAGAGGACTTTGTGGCACACCTTCTGGTCTCTGATTCAAAAGGCAATTAACCCATTCTGGGTGATTGTTATGTATAACTGTCACCTAACCCGTCAGCCATGGTTGGAGTTAGAGAGAGCAGGCTTTAAGACGATCAAGATCAATCACGCCTATCCTCAAAAAGTACCCGGTTTTATGAGGGCTCAAATCTGGGGTTCGGCTGAAAAATAGTAAAAATTTTATTGTTTTAAAACACATTTGTCTTAAACTTCGAATTTCTGAATAAATTATACCCAGGAATAAAAGTTTTACAATTTTCTAAATACAATAACACATATAAATTTGTGACGCTATTGATTTGTACAGTAAATGAGCAAGCTCCCTAATTTAACTATACTCTATCTCGGAAATTGTGAATGTTTTTCCTTGATTAAATAACAAATTCTTAAATACAATATTGGATTAATTTGAATACCCTGTTCATTTTTTCAAAGGACATAGGAAAGAACATATTAATCAAAATATTACCTTGGTCACTACAGTAACTGTTTTTACTGTTACTGTTACTCAGCTTAATGTGAGTTATAATCAGAGGTCATCAAGAGGGGGCGGATAGGGGGGTATTATCATACCCCCCTGTCAGTGGACAATTTTGGAAATACCCCCCACCCACATATCATACCCACCTAATCCACCCCACTATCCCCCCTGTCTGCGAGTAGCTTGATGACCTCTGGTTCTAATATAATTCTGTTGTGCAAAATGAGCTTGATCAAGTTGTCGATTAACTTGCAAATTAATTCAATAACTTTAGAGGAAGAGATAGCGGAAAATGTAAGCGAAATGAGGAACAGATTGGAATTCATTTAAACCCTTTCTTATATTCACCAGAATTGAAAAGCAATTGACCTAGACAACACTTGATTTTAGGAACAGCTTTTCAAATTTTATTGTTCTAGTTAAATTAAAAATATTTGTTTTCATTGATTGAGTGAATAATTTGTTTTAAATAATGTTTTGCTGTGTTTTAAGTCTAATCTCTTATTTGATATACGGATTGATTGCCGTATTTGTGGCCATACTCTCGGCTCAGGTCGTGTCCAAGCGGTTCCAGAAGACCTTTTTTGCCTGGGTATTTACCAGAAAAATAATTGAGGAATGGGGACGGAAAATGTTCGATCAGCACAGGTTTGTTTGGCTCAAGGAATTCAGAGAAACCAAGAGTAGTAATGAAAAATTGGTAAAAATAAGTTTAAAGGTCATTGTTATGTTTGAGCATGATCATTTTCTACTTAGAATATACTGGAGGCTGGGGGAGGATCAGGGAACAACTTTGAGAATTATCCAGATAATGCCAGACTAACTGTTCTTGATTATAACGACAACTTTAGAGAGGAATTCATGAAAAACATAAAAAAGTATCCGAACATTGAATTCGTTGAATACCTGACCGCAAGTGTTGAGGATATGAATCAACTAAAGGACAACACCTTTGATGCCGTTCTCGCGACTCATCTCTTCTGCAGTGTTCGGGACGTTCCCAAAGGTATTCAAGAGATTAGACGTGTCCTCAAAGAGGTATGAATGAAAATTTTAGCCTTGTTAATCATCATCAAACTTAATTATTCATCCAGGGTGGAAAATACTTCTTTATAGAACATTGTGCGTACGATAAAGAGTCACCCTGTGCACTTGTTCAACATATCTTTCAACCATTATGGAAAATTATGCTCGATGGCTGTCAACTCCAGCGAAAGACCTGGTTAACAATTCAAAGTGCAGGCTTCAAGAGTGTCCAGCTCACTCGCCATTACCCGGATAACATTCCACCTATTTTCAGACCACATATCAATGGATATGCGGTTAAATAAATTGCAAGTTTATTATAGTCTTCATTATTTTTTTCAAAACTCGTGAAATTTGAGAATAAATAACTCACCTTACAATTAATAAACTTTTCTAAGCTTACTTATATTTATTTTGATATCAAATGAGCTGGATAAAGCAGGAATCAATTCAAAAAGACCTATGTCACTTTAAAAGTAGTTAAAGAAAAGAAAATTTGAATTCAAGAAAAGTTTGGTTTAATTTTAAACACCAGATATAATGTTGTTAAGTAAGCAAGGTAATATTTTTATATGCTAATTGTTAACTCAAAAATTGAAAAACTTACATAAAGAGCTTTCCCAATAATTTGAGTTGGCTAGTTCAATTATAAAACAAAGATATGAAAGATTTAATAATTACAGTTTGAAAACTAAAAAAATTAATTCAGTGTTAATTTATCATGATAAATTGTCAAAATAATTGGTATTTAACTTTTAAAAATTGATCTGGGAATTTAATAACAAAATCTGTTTAGAATAATTTTGAAATTTTATGTTTAATTTAGTAGCTAGGATATTTTAATCAACAAGTTTACTAGAGTTTGAGTGTCAAAAAATTTGTCAATAATTTAATTTAGCGAAATTATTCTAGGGAAAATTTCACCAAGGGTAAAAAAATTAGAAGATATAGAATTTTCTAAATACAAAGAACAGATATATTGCGTGACGTTATTGATTCTTGTTTACATATTAAATGAGCAAGCTCCCCAAGTTTTCCAATCTCTATCTAATGAAGTATTCTCTGTTTTTGCTAGATTAAATGAAAAATGTTACCAGATTATATTAGTTTATATTAGAAAATATGTCTTATTCAAATTGAACTTGCTATAGTTATAAGAATCAAAATATTACCTTGGTCACTTCTGTGTTTCTACTGTTTTAAAGGTACCGAAACTTCTCTCACTTGTTGTCTCAATTTTGACAACACTTGAAGTTTATAAAACCCATAAAAATAGTACTTTCCCTTCGTTTCGGTGAATTGATCTTGTCAATTTACGACAACTTTGTGAAACAAATGGATTAGGTTTAGAAAACGTATTTTTTTTCAGTAAAAAAGGGAATAATTTCATTCAAAATATGTTTTGTTGTGTTTTAAGTCTAATCTCTTATTTGATATACGGATTGATTGCCGTATTTGTGGCCTTACTCTCGGCTCAGGTCGTGTCGGAGCGGTTCCGGAAGGCCTTCTTTGCCATGATATTCAACAGCAAACGAATGCAGGAATGGGGGCGAAGAATGTTTGGTAAACACCGGGCTGTTTGGCTCAAGGAATTTAGAGAAACCAAGAGTAGTAATGGAAAATTGGTAAATAATAAATACCAAGCTAAATTTTATTTTTAAGCCTGATCATTTACTATTTAGAATGTACTGGAAGTGGGCGTTGCATCCGGCAACAATTTTGAGAACTATCCAGATAATGCCAGACTAACTGTTCTCGATTATAACGACAATTTCAGAGAGGAATTCATGAAAAATATTAAAAAGTATCCGAACATTGAATTCGTTGAATACCTGACCGCAAGTGTTGAGGATATGAATCAACTGAAGGACAACACCTTTGATACCGTTCTCGCGACTCATCTCTTCTGCAGTGTTCCGGACGTTCCCAAAAGCATGAAAGAGATCAGACGTGTCCTCAAAGAGGTATAATTCAAATTTTTAACCATGCTCATTCTGATCAAGCTCAATTATTTACCAAGGGTGGAAAATACTACTTTATAGAACATTGTGCCTACAATAAAGAGTCACCCTGGACACTGGTTCAAAATATTCTTGAGCCATTGTGGAAAATTATGTTCGATGGCTGTCACATCACACGGAAGACCTGGCTAACAATTCAGAGCGCAGGCTTCAAGAGTGTCCAGCTCACTCACCATTACCCGGATAACGTTCCTGCGATGGCCAGACCACAAATCACTGGATATGCCGTTAAATAAATTCCAAGTCATGTCATTTCTAATCAGATATGAGTTGTGTCTTATGTTTTGATAATAAACTTACAACTTTTTCAACTTTTTACGCCGTTGTATTATTAATTTTAATAAAATGATCTTGTTGCTTTTTGAAAATAATTAATTTTTTAGCCCTTTCTTTACCATGGTCAAATAAATTATTCACCAACAAGATCCTTATCTAAATAGAAGGAACCGACGGTTAATATCTTTACGTTATTTATTTCTATACAGAAAATAGAATCACCAAGCTCACAAAATTAAAAATTCGTCCACTCATTTAACAAGTTGAATTAAAATTGAATTCAAATCACCATCAATTGAAAAATATCACCTTGGTAATCCCCAAAACTTGTCACTAATGGTTACTAAAAGTTATCACGAGTTAGACAATACTTGAAGCAGACATGACCAAGCTCTTCCACTCAGAGGGGGGTATTAGGGCGTATTCCAGGCTATACCCCCTGGGTAAGCCTTACTTAAAGTATATAAAAGCAAATAAAAACTACTTTTCGTTCATTTAAGTGAAGTGATCTTGTTAAGTTATGTAATTATTAGATAAAAACATATTTTTTTCATTGAATGAGTGAAGAATTTGATTGAAATCATGTTTTGTTGTGTTTTAAGTCTAATCTCTTATTTGATATACGGATTGATTGCCGTATTTGTGGCCATACTCTCGGCTCTGGTCTTATCGGAACAGTTCCGTAAAGCCTTCTTTAGCAAGCTACTTTTCGGCAGTGGCTTTGTGCCATGGTTAATGGGACAGTTGGATAAACACAGGCCATTTTGGCTCAAGGACTTCACTGATATTAAGAGTACTGATGGAAAACTGGTATAAAATGATTGTCAGAGTAATGGGTTTTAAAAACTTTTATTCGAAATACAGAATGTCCTGGAGGTTGGCGTAGGGTTTGGGTTCAATTTTGATTTCTACCCAGAGAATGTGAGACTAACTGTTCTTGATAATACCGATAAATTCAAAGGTATAATAGCTGAAGACCTGAAAAAATATCCGGGGATTGAATTCGTTGAATACCTGACCGCAAGTGTCGAAGACATGAATCAACTGAAGGATAACACCTTTGATGTCGTTCTCGGGACTTATCTCTTCTGCAGTGTTCCGGACGTTCCCAAAGGCATGAATGAGATCAGACGTGTCCTCAAACAGGTATAATTCAAACTTTTAACCATGCTCATTCTGAAAAAGCTCAATTATTCACCTAGGGTGGGAAATATTTTTTCATTGAGCATGGCGCCTATCATAAACAGTCACCCTGGGCATTATTACAATATGTCCTTGATCCTCTATGGAAAATTATGATGGGTGACTGTCATCTGAAGCGACAGATCTGGTTAAATATTCAAAGCACAGGTTTCAAGAATGTCCACCTCAACCACCATTACCCGGATAACGTCCCGCCTTTTTTCAGACCACATATCAGTGGATATGCCGTCAAATAAAATCCAAGATTATTAAAGACTCAATATTTTGTGATAAGAGTTGTCTCTAATCTATTTTTGATAATAAACTTGCAAATAATTGAACTCAACTCCATTCGGTGTATTATTTGGAATAAAATGAGCTTGCTATTTTTGTTGCAACGTTTGAATGTAATTATGAGCTCTCAATCTATCACCAAGACATTGTTAATTTAAATTCTAGGTCAAATAAGAATTATTAACCAGCTAGCTCCTTATCGTAGTTTTATAGCTTTACGTTATTTATATCTATTCAAAAAGAATCACCAAGCTCACAAAATATAACAAGGCTAACACTCTGTTACCAGGCTGAATAATTCAAATAAGGACTAAATGCCAAGTACCGAGACCAGTTGATTTTAACTGAATTTATTCCTGAGCAATTTTCATGCATAGGAACTATTGTAAAGGGCAATTGTTACCTTGATTATTATTTAAATCTGTTGTGTTTAAAAAGGACCAAAACTTTCACTTTATATATTAAATGGGAAAATGTGAATAAAATTTTTTACCTGGGATAAACTGCAATCTATTTAGAAAGAATTAGGTAATCAATTAATATTTTTCAAATATTATTCAGTGAACTGACCTAGTTCAATCAGTAATATATTTTGGAGTAAAAGGATTAAGTTTAGTAAACATATGTTTTCATTGAATGAGTGAATTATTTGTTTGAAATTATGTTTTGCTGTGTTTTAAGTCTAATCTCTTATTTGATATACGGATTGATTGCCGTATGTGTGGCCATACTCTCGGCTCTGGTCGTATCGGAACAGTTCCGGAAGGCTTTCTTCGCCAAGATATTTACCAACGATTCCTATCAGGCCTGGACTAAGAGCCTATTTGATAAACACAGGTCTTTTTGGCTCAAGGACTTCACTAATATCAAGAATTCTGGCTTAAAACTCGTATAGAATAACTATCCTGGTCAATTATAAATGAGTATTTTTCTAATGAATTTCAAATTCAGAATCTTCTAGAGGTGGGCGCAGGAGGAGGGGCTAATTTTGATGACTATCCTGATAATGTGAGGCTAACTGTTCTCGATTATAACGACAATTTCAAAGAGAAATTCCTGGAAAACCTGAAAAAACATCCGGAGATTGAATTCGTTGAATATATGACCGGAACTGTTGAGGACATGAATCAACTAAAGGACAACACCTTTGATGCCGTTCTCGCGACTCATCTCTTCTGTAGTGTTCCGGACGTTCCCATAAGTATGAAAGAGATCAGACGTGTCCTCAAAGAGGTATTGCTCAAAGTTTGCCCTGCTACTTTTTTCAAGACCAATTATTGGCACAGGGTGGAAAGTATTTTTTCTTTGAACATTGCGCCTACCATAAAGAGTCACCCTGGACATTATTACAACATGTAGTTGCACCTCTATGGAAAATTATGATGGGTGGCTGTCATCTGAAGCGACAGACCTGGCTAACAATTCAAAGAGCGGGGTTCAAAAGTGTCCAGCTCATTCACCATTACCCGGATAACGTTCCACCTTTTTTCAGACCACATATCAGTGGATATGCCGTCAAATAAAATCCAAGTTTATTAAAGACTTAATATTTGTGATAAGAGTTGTCTCTAATCTACTGATAATAAATTCGAAATTTGACCTCAACTTAAGACTGTGTATATCTATGTGGAATAATATTGGCCTGGATCAATTTTTAAAAGATCAAGTTCATATTTATTTCCTAACTTTTCTAGATTAATAAATAATTCATGAATTGACTCAAGAATATCAACTTTTTATTCAATTCTAATTATAAATAATGAAAATAATCGCAAAAATGAATGAGTTTAGTTGATCAGGGTCATTCTCAAGTTAAGTGTGAGAATTGCCATCAATGAGCACTTCATAAAGTAGAAGATAAATACAAAGGGAAGGAAAGGGTTTTGAGATATCTTTTTCATTTAGAATTCACTTTTGGGGAAGGAATAAGTTTTATAGAGATTACGTACCTTTTGAACCACTAATTTGATATCAATTTTTTCGAATAAAATTTTCAGTCGATTATTTTTGTCAGCATTTTTATAGTGGTTTAGTTTAAAATTGAGTGAAAACAATGTCTTTATTAAGAATTATTTCATTTATCGCTAATTTGTTTTATTATATAATATACGGAGTGGTTGTGGTCTTTGTATATCTGTTTTCAGGGAAGAATGTGTCGGAACAGTTCAGGAAAACATATTTCGCCAACTTTTTCACCAGTGATTGGTTTGTGAACCTGTGCCGGCTGGTGATCCACGACAGTCGTGCCCTTTGGCTCAAGGAGTTTACTGATCTCAAGCCAAAGGATGCGAATAAAAAACTGGTAAATCATAATTTTTTTTAACCAAGGTACTTATATTTTATTGTAGAGAGTCCTAGAGGTAGGAGTTGGCGGCGGCTCTAACTTTGAGCTCTACCCTGAGAACTGTCGACTGACTGCACTCGACTATAACGAGTG
>JAQGBD010002349.1:0-10304 GCA_034698165.1 Punctoribates punctum
GAGATGAGAGAGAGAGAGAGAGAGAGAGAGAGAGAGACAGAGAGAGAGAGAAATGCAAATATAGTTCCGCACAGAAAAACATTTGAATATATATTTTGTTTTAAAATTTTCGAGTCTAACGTCGTTTTAAAGGATCAGAATTATAAGGAAATACAATAATTTGTTTTTCTTTAGTCTTGCAAACAATTTAAGGACAGAATATTTGCTTTTTTGCTAACTTTTTGCTCCATTTAATAATCAAAACAATAGCTTAACTCTAATTTTAGGCAAATGTTTGTTAAAAATAGACGTTTCGCCTAAAGAGAGACCAAAACGGATACCCTGGTTATTAAAACAATTGCTTAATAATTGTTAAGTAATCAGATAAGAGTCGGACCACAAAACAAATTACTTGGAAAACGGCATAAAATAGATTAAACGCGTCATTGAAAGAAAAATTGTCGGCAATAATAGTAACCCAGAAAATAGTGAACTAATCTTAGGCTAGAAATCGCTCGAATCGATGGCAATACCAGATTTAAAGGTAGGGCACAAGTAGGAGAACAAGTTCAATATCGGAGCACAACTGTGCTGTTGTGCTGTCCCGCTAT
The DNA here is from genome assembly GCA_034698165.1 of Punctoribates punctum. Lineage (NCBI taxonomy): Eukaryota > Metazoa > Arthropoda > Arachnida > Sarcoptiformes > Punctoribatidae > Punctoribates > Punctoribates punctum. The sequence goes on from JAQGBD010002349.1 coordinate 591, forward strand.
CATAGCAATGAATTCTGTGTTTTCCAGATATTATTGCACGAAAAGGACTAAACATTTAGTTAACAAAAAACGGTTTTTCGTGCAATAAGTACTTCAGCACTGATTTCAGTGAAGCGACCAGTTTTTCAAAATCTTTTCTGACGTCGACTCTGTTTTTCAATAGATTTTGTTTGGAAGACAATTACCTGATGTCAAGCTTTGATACTTTTTTTCATTTCTTGAGCCCTCAGATAACAGTTGTCTCTCAGATAACGACCTGATTCTCGAATCCTAATACTGTTCTCATGTTTTCCCACAAAAACCACTTATTTGTGTAAAAATTCTATTATTTATTACCGGATTTGTTCGCAAAATTGTGCAGTTCTTTAGGAAAACTGACCAAAACATTGTATAATTGGGAGAAAAAAGTTGTGATAACTGTTGCGTAACTTTCAAGTAATAACCGGATTATAATTCGTATGAATTTCTTCACAAATGAAAAACTTTTCCATTGATTTGAGTCTAAGAATCGTTGAACAGTTTGAGTAAATATATGTTTTGATAACTTTATAAGTGATCTGTAATTAAATAATTGTAAGAAAACTGAGGCTAAGAGTGGAAATCCTTGAAAAACTCGGGAATCCTCAGTCACTACCTGTCGACACATCACAAGAATCCCATCTTTTTGTAAGTCTTTTGTTTTTGCATTAAAACCTCATTTGATTAACAATTAGTCACAAATCTATTGATTGTTTGACATCTGAATAGAAAAATGCATACCTTATCAGCGGTTGTTCTGTTCCTAATGTGCCGTTTGGCCATTTCTGAACCCGAAGGCCATATCAAGTATAAGCCAATCGAGTGTTTTACCGATGAAAGTGACCAACAGTTGAGTGAAAACAAAGTTTCGACACTAAGTCCGACAGAATTGAGTCAAATACTGATCGAAGGCTCGCATTCTTTCGCTTTTGATTTGTTGAAAGCTTTGCATAAATTCGAAGCCAAAGACAACTCTAAGGGACTGTTGTTAAGCCCCTCTTCTATTTGGTCGGCTCTTATCATCACATATATGGCCGCCAAAGGAGAGACAGAAACAGAGCTGAAGAACAAACTGAAACTGAAAAGTATTCCCAAGTCTTCGGTGGGAATGGCTTACCAGGGATTAAGACTTTGGAATGATTTGAAGACAAATATGTCAAAAATGTCGGAATCTTTGTCTGAGAAGACAATTGTGAATCAGGCGAACAGAATATTCGTAAGCAATGCCACAAAACTGAACCCCTGTTTCGCTGAGTTCTTCGACTCAGACATCAAACAAATGGACTTCGAATCGAATCCAATCGGTTCCCAACAATTCATAAACAATTGGGTCAGTCATCAGACAAACGAAAAGATAACTGACTTAATACCCAACGGAGCCATCAATCCGTGGACTAAAATGATTATCACAAATGCGGTCTATTTTCAGTCAAAGTGGTTGAATCAGTTCAACAAAGAGTTGACCACAAACTCTACATTTTTCGTATCGCCAACCGATGAAATACCCGTCCAAATGATGTCAATCGAGTCAACTCTGATGTACGGCATTTCGGAGAAACTTCAGGCGACGGCAATAGAGTTGTCTTACGCTAATCCCGACTACTCTATGGTCGTTATTCTGCCCGATGTCGGCCGAGGACTCGATTCGTTGATCGCATCAATAAAACCCTCGGATTTGTATGAATTGGTGGCCAATATGTATGAGGACGAGGTCTCTGTCCAATTGCCCAAGTTCAAAGTAGAGCAACAGTTCGAATTAGCCGGTCCTCTCTACTCGATTGGAATCAGAAAGCTATTTGATCCCCGATTCTCAGACTTGTCCTCATTGTTCGAGAAAACAGTCAATTCGAGCGAAACCGCAAACACCACCCGAAATGGGGACGGGTTTGCTCTCAATTCAGTTGTTCACAAGTCATATATAACTGTCGACGAAGAGGGCACAGAAGCGGCCGCCGCCACGGCTCTCATTTACGGCCGTTCGGGTAGACCTGTCTTTCAGACTCAGTTCATAGCGGACCGACCCTTCCTATACCTAATCAGAGACGTGGCCACAAACTTCATCCTATTTTTGGGGACAGTCCGCAAACCCAACCAATAAGTGGCGAATAATTGCCTCGAATTTCATGTAAATATCAAAAGTTTTAAAACTGAAAAACAAATAATTTATAATAAAATCAATCATTAGTTTTAAGAAAACATTTTTTTTATTGATTATTAAGTTATGAAAAGAGAGCGAAACAAATAGAGAGACGAAAAGTAATTTAAAACATCAGAAAAAAGAAGATTTTAATAGTTTTTCTATCGATATCACAGATCTGTACAGTTTTTGAATGTTTTGAATGTATCGGAAAAAAGAGTTTTTAATTTCATTGAATTTCTAATAAAAAACGGTTTTGGAAAACAAATAAAACTAATCATTAAATCGATAAAAAATCAAAACTGAAGTTAATTTTGTAAACAAAAGAAGTTTCAAATAAAAAGGGATTCAATTTTCAACAGAAATAAACTGATAAACAAATTCTCGTTTCGACAAAACAAGAGTAAAAACTAAACAATCGGACGAAAGGAAGAGAATTATCGTAAAAAATAAACTGTGAAAAGAAGTTCTCAATAATTAGAAGTAATTTCAATAATTATAACTTATTTATAATATATTACAAAACTTATTAAGTCTTCACAAAACGGGTGAAGTTTTAGTTCGAGTTTTACTTCAATTGAAAAAACTGTTTGTTTGGCTCTAAACGGATTGATATGCGAGTCGACGGCTACGTCTTCGGCCCACAAAGTAGGCGATCAATACGATGATCACCAGACCGGCCAACGCCGCCCCGACGGCTATGGGCACTACATCACTGATATCCGCTGATTTGCAATCAATTTCTGGGCGAAGAGGACAGCATTAGAAACGATTCAAAGCTTAACATATATGAAATCAATACCGGAATCGAATTTCCCTTTATTTGACTCATTAATATAGGCCTCGACTTTGGAATCAGTGAAATCGATTTGGACGCCAGTGATTCGGTCCTCATGACTATCAAGTTTGGCCGACTGGGCAGCACTGCATACGTATGAGTGAACGGCTGCCACTTTGAATAGATTCGTCTCGTTTTTGGCCGCAATTATCGTTTTATCTGAAGTAAGGCAACAAATCAGGTAATTGTTCACTAAATTTACGGCAAATAATTTACTGTAGAGCTGAGAGTCGAGTCCCGGCATAAGGTGAGGGGTGGCCACGAAAGAGAGCTCCACATTATTAACAGAAACGCTATTATCAGAGGAATTGAAAGTGAGGGTCAATACAGCCTTCTCTTCGTTATCGAAGTTAATGGTAATGGCCTCAGGAGTCGTTTTATTTGCTTCTTTGCAATGACTTAAGTTTTCATCGACGCTGGCGTTCGACGAAATGGTAAAACCGGTCGTCTTTTCCTCGTTCTTCGTATTGTTGTATTTGATTGTGATTTGGACAGAAAAGGCGACATTAATGCAAGTCTTTCCGCCTTCGGTGACATTCCCACTGAAATGTTCCGGCTTTGGAACCGGTGGTGGGGTAGGCGAAGGTGTAGGCGCTACAGTTGTCGTATTAGGCTTCGCGGTGGTTGTGGTCGGAGGGGTAGTAGTCTTCGGCGGTGGCTCTGTCTTATTAGTGGTCGGCGCCAAAGTGGTCGTAATTTTAGGACTAATTGTTGTGGAGCTTGAGTTGGCTGAGGTATGGGTTGTTGTCTCGTTTGACGCCTTTGTTGATGACTGAGCGCTCACTAATGCTATTCAATTGAAAACAATTTAAATATTTATAAAATTCAAATAAACAGGAATTTGATTCGTATTTAACTATAAAATTACAAAAACAACAGATTTTCAATTAAAAATACGACGAAAAGAGGCTTAAAATTAGATTTGAGGCAAAATGAATGCAATTCTAAGTACTGTTTATTCAGAGGAGAGACTCGAGTATTGAATTTCAGACGAAAACGTATTTCAGTGGAAATTAATTTTAGGTATAAAAAGAAAAATCATTTTTCAATGTTATCTGAATTTTATTTAAGATAAGTCACGAGTAGATGACTGAGTGTCAGCTCATCTGCGCTCACAAATCATTAACTATTCAAAAGCTAATTACCATCGGAACCACTAATAGGAAGACAATAACTCAGAACAAATCAGACTTTCCTTTCACTCTATTGTGTCGTCAAATATAGGAATGCACTCAAAAATAACTCAAGTATTGGCTTTCAGTTGATTAACGAATCCAACCATTGAAACAATTAATCAAATCAGTCATTAAGTGTCTAATCGGATATCTGCCAAACAATGGCTTCAAATGAAGACAACTCTTTTGTAATTGAAATCCAAGAGTGGACTCAAACCGATAAAAATGTTATCAAATGTGAAAAAATACTTTGAAATTAATTAATTTGTGAATCAAATCAAATCTAATCAATATTTCTATTAAAAGCTCAAAATTCAAACTTCAATATCAGTGAAAAAGCACTAAAAATCACCAGAAATGAGCTAAAAATGAGCCGATTTTTGTCGAAACCATGACCTCTAAGACTGAGTTCAAAAACACAATAACTTGTCGTCTAATCTCTTATTACAATATTTAATGAAAATTCCCAAAAATCAAGTTATGAGTCGCTCTCAGGACTACATATACACCGAACAGGTCTACCATTTCTTCCTCTAATTTCTGATTAAAGTATTTACGAATAAATATCAGACAAACCATTAATCAAATGATTTGTCGCTAAAACTAAACAAAAAACAATTTGTAAGCAAAAAACCGATGAAATGTCTTCAAATCTCTTCAGACTTTTGTGAAATATCTCTCTTTTGAGCTCCAAATCAATACATTTGAAGTGAATCGTAGGAAAAGAGTAATAAAAGTGAAAAAAAGACAAAAATATGAAAAACAAAATTTGTTTCAGACGTTTAGCAACAAAAACGACGCAAAACTCAGTCAACGAAATGTTTGACTCATTTGAGTGAAAAACAAAAATCTGAGCGAAAATAGCGATCAATCGATGGCTTTAATGGCATTCAAACTGAGGAATAAATCAATTGTCTCAGAGGTAGTGATAGGCATGAAATCGAGGCTCAAAATCAATGTTAAGTACATTTTAATTGCGAATCAAAGATAAGCCAAATGAGTGACAAAAACAGTGAATACATACCAATCGATGCGAACAAACATAATAACAAATTTCGATACATTTCGCTCACAGTTTGCCTTAAATATTATAAATCTATTTATTAATAAACTCTTTAATTAATTGCAAATCTAATTATTGGCGAATTATTTCGGACTTAATTGAAACAAAATCTAAATAAAGTAAAATAAATGGTTTACTCCTCTCTCTTATGTCTACTCTTTTCAATTGAAGCAAACAATTCAATAAACGCCTCAAAATCTGATCTCTCTTTCACTCACTTATACTCAGATTTCTCCAGAAATACCCCGTTTTGGGGCAAAAGTCGAGTCATATGTCAGTGGATTTTTCTCCGCGTTGTTTAAAAATTGCGAACTTTTCCAGTGATACTCACTTATCAAACTGATTAGTGATAGTTTATCAAGGTAAACTAATCAAAAACTTGGCTTATGAGTGCCTAAACTGATTATCTATGACAGTTGAAAATTTAAAGCCAAAGTTGACAACTTTTTCAAACTTTATATGGATTTCAGTGTTTTTGTTGAACAAAAGCAAAGTTGAGAGTAATTCAGGGATTTTTCGTAATTCATATGAAGTTCATCTCTGAGATCAGATGATGGCATGACTTGTCTTTCAATTCAGATCTGTTTGACGTAAGTCTAATCTCTTTTGATATATGTATCGATTCAGTGTCTGAGCCGTGGTTTCCATTCACAGCTCATTATATAAAAGTGCAAAACATTCGGCAAATATTTGACTCGTTTTGACTCTGACTCTGATTTGTGTTTTAAGTCAAACCAATCACTCATTTGATTACATCTGATATCAAATCAATTGTTTGACAAATAGTTTCAAAACTTGATATTTATTTTAAACCATTTATTGAATTGTTTACTCATTTAAGAGAGTATTTAGTCATCAATTCTGACCACAATCTCATTGATAACCTCTGAGCAAATCATGTCTGAAAAGTGCGTTCGCGACAAACTCTTGGCGATTGTCGACGACATGGAACTGATAGCAAAGTATGTAATCAGACATCAATCTACCGGTCATTGCATTTATCAACAAAACTAATCAATTGTTTGATCTCTTTGTTAGAGAACTCTTTGAAATAGTCTTAACGCCGAAACCGTTGCGACAAAACCTGACGTTAGATAACAACCAATTGGCGGATCTCTTAGTGGCCAAAGACAAAGAGCTTAAGAACGAACTCAAGTTAGCCAAAGAACAGGAAGAGGTCCACAAGAATATGGTTGACCTCAGGCTAGAAGTCGATAAACACGACCAACAGATCAGACAATTGCAGAAACATTTCAAAGAAGCCGAACATATTTTGGTCACTATTTTAATGATAATTACCTCTGATTTAAACTAATTTTGGTTCTATTCTGTGCTCTTTAGGCGACGGCTATATATCAGGCGAAACAGAAACTGCATATCATATCAAAAGCGATGTCACATCCGATCCCATCCGAAGAACTCATAAAATATGCGCATAAGATAAGTGCCGCGCATTCAGTGGCCGCTCCTTATAATTGGGAAATCGGAGACCAGAGACGTCCCTATCCTACAGATATTGAGATGCGGTCCGGACTTCTCCACAATTACAACGATCCGAACATAGCCTCCAATCTATTGCAACAACAGTCCCATCAAATGAACAGCTCTTACAGCGGACAACAACCACAGCAACAGCAGCAGGAAATGGCCAGACCTTCGAGCACTGCCAGCACTTCGAGCGGGTCCTCATTCGCGTGGGGCCACGACATCAAACCTAATGTGAGTGCTCTTCCCGCGTACCCACACCACCCCTCCATCGACGTGAAGGCCAACAAAGACAACGATGACGTTGAGGTGATGTCTACCGACTCTTCCAGCAGTTCCTCGAGTGATAGCCAATAGGTTTCGGTCATTGTATTCATCTCTTAATTGCATTTCAAACTATTTTATTACTATTTTTATGTAAATTATTTATTATTTCAAAACTTGACTTAAAATTAAAAATTTTCAAAATCAAAGAATTACTCGATTTGTGCCACAAATGGATTGTCTTTTGTTTGGAAGAGTTCTTCAGAAGAACACATTTTAGTCTTGAGGTCAGAAGAAATAAACACTTTTGACTAAATCGAAATTAATCACAGATTTGAGTCGAAACCGAGTCAATTGGTCTCAGATTTGTTGAGGTCTTCCCGAATACAGCCGTCGGGTAATAAATAGCTAAACTTCTTCGGGTTTTCGACCAAATGTTTTGGCAAATTGGTCAACGCTTTTGTCTTCGGAATTGAACCGAATTTGATAACCATTTCCTTAAAAGAGTAGACTTCGGGATACATATCATAGACGTCGTCTCCGTTGCAAATCTTCCTCTGGATCTCCTTCTTGTCCAACAGTTTCTGGTCGACTACTCTATCGTTATGTGAATACGAAGTCATTTTGAATATGAAGTCCGATAAGTATCGGAAACAGAATGAGCAGTGCCAGCCTTCCACAAAAAAGGGACAAGGTTAAATAAGTTTGTTTTACATGTCTAATATTCACCAGAATCAGCCAGCAAGTTGTCTGAGAGACGACCATGTCTATATTTGAAGTCTTGGCCATATATTGAGATGTGAGCCCTCCAGCCGTCGTCGTCGCTGTAGAAGAACTCAAACGAATATAAATACATACGAAGTCCTAAATGCATATTATTTGGGAAACCATCGCATGATTTGAGCAGTTCTATGGTCTGTCCGGAGGGGATCTCATCCACGTCCGAACATATTATGATATCTCCCTTTTTGGCGAATCGGGAGATAACACTATTCATATGTAATCGCATTTCGTTCTCATTCTTGAAGGGACTCTCCCCGGGATTCAGGACTTCCAACTCATGACAGGTCTCGTATCGCAGTTTCTGTTTAGCCCACGAAAAACGCTTTAAATTCTCTTTGAGAAGAAGAGGTTTTGGTCTTCCGGTGAATGTCTTATCGGCCTCTAAGACAATAAAGTGGTCGACAAAAGGCCAGAGTTCTGCGATTCTGATCTCTAATAAGTCGAGTTCGACAGAGAATATGATGGCATCGATGACTTGTGCGCCGTCTGTCCTCTTTGTCCACTTATGAAGAGAACACAAATTGGAGGCATTCATACCGTTTGTATAAAAATGTGGAATAATATTCCAGGGCTTGGCTTTAGACCGGTCCCAGACTGGCCTTAACACAAATTCATCAGTCAATTGAATATTCAATCTAGAATAGTTGCTTGCTAATAAACTTAGTTATAATAATCAAGTTCAAATAGCCATAGATGATATACTAATAATATTCTACTTATAATAAATTAAAATAAGAGGAATAGTCACTAGTTGTAAATAATAGGTACCTGGTCAGGTATATAAAGTCTCGGACCACTATCTTAGTGGCCGTCCAGTTGTGTAAACAGAATACGAATGAAGCGAAGAATATGAGTACAAAGAGATATATTTTCATAGATTTTATTTTAACCATTTTATTAATAATAATTAACTAATGATTGATAGACTTCACCGAAATGTCTCCGTTTAGTGAATAAATTAATTGGAAGAGTGTTTGCATACAATTAGACAACAATTGGGACCCAAAGGCAGAGAACGCGAAACACTTAATAATTAAATTCGAGTTCAGAGCAAATACTTTGCGTTCAATAAACACGAGAAACAGATAATTGTCTTCTCATTCGAAATATGGTTAATAACAATAAAAAAGAGCCGTTACCCCCGAAGAGGAGTAAATCCAATAACCATAAGCGTAACCATAACCACAAGAATGACCACAAGACTGACCATAACCACAAAGCCATCAAAATAGTTCCCATTCGTAACGTTGATGAGGACGACCATAAAATGGATTTCGCCTTTTTGGGTGTTCCCAATCAGGAGTTCAAATACGAGGGCAAAGGCGTTGGGGCCAAAAACAATGAGCTCTTCCATGTGCACGAGGGCGAGGGTGAGGACCCCATGGCTGACGTGAAATTCCCTCATATGTTCATCACTACTCCGGCACTGCCCCACTTTCCTTCCTTTCTCGAGACATTAGGCAAAGAGGAACCGACCGACGACTACTGCAAAGAAATCGTGGATCAGTTGAAGCAAAACAACAGCTCTTTGATCGACGAGATTAAGGAAATGCGAAAAGAGGTGAAAGAGTCCTCTCATTCGACAAATAAACAGTTGATTAACGCAATCAAAGAACTCCAGTCAGAGCTCAAGAAGTGTTTGACCGAAGAGTTGCCGAAACAGTTGAAGAAATAAGTTCTTCGAAATTACTTTAAATTTTATTCTATTATCTGAAAACTTATTCCCTTTCTAATTTTGATCTAGCCAAATTACAATAACAATCTTCTGTTAAAATGTTTTTCATTAACTTAACTATAGTTTTGCTTAAAATATGTTTTCATTGAAATTGTCTTCACTTTTGTATTAATTTCATTGAATAATTCAAAAAATCATTTCTATACTAAACTTATCCATCAATTTATTTGATTAATTGATACCAAGAGATGGCGACAAATGTCTGTACTTTGGGTT
>JAQGBD010002350.1:0-10303 GCA_034698165.1 Punctoribates punctum
ATTGATTTCTGAATACAAGGAATCAAATGATTGAAGACTTTCTCTGATTCTTATGAATCGTTTTCTTCGACTCATTTTCAAAATCCTTTCATTCATTGCATTGATTTTAAGTTTAAGATAAGTGCAGAGAATATAAAAGACCAGGAATTGTGTGTCAATTATTGTGAAGGAATAGACAGCCCATGACATATACAATAATGAGTTAGGAAGTCCTAGGTAAATTATCTCATCCAAAGACCAGTCATTGTTTATATAGACTGCGATTACGAGGAGCTGTTGTGTGATCGGAACGAATAAATTGTTGTTCCTCTCCAGATTCTTGACAAGTGTCCTTGTTCTCCATACCAGGCCTTCAATTTCCCGGACATTATTGAGACCAAGACTATTGGGCGGAACCAAACCCGACATCATTTGGAATACGCGAAGAAATTTCGGTTTTATACCATTCCTGTGGTTATAGTAATGCAATATTTGGGAACTGATGGACAGGACTGACATCAAAATCACGATTAGATTGCAGTGACGTCTGATAGACATTATATGTGAGTCAAAGAGTTTGAAGTAATACTCATTTTCATCGCTCAGACAAAACAGAATAACTTCTTTAGAGAAGTAAATTGACGTATAAATGAATATCAGGAGTGGTATGAAAAATGTCTTCCTTTTGGGCCCATCCCTGACAGAGTCAAAGGTCAGACCTATTCGGTAGAGAATATCGTCAACCGATTCAATCACCAGTTCTTTCGGTAAACACTTCTTTGGGTTTATTTTAACCATTTTCTAACATTCATCGACTTTGCACAGAATGATATACCAGTGCTCATACCTACTCTGTGGACCTGTGCTGTGCTGCTATACCTGTGCTTTGCCATAATATATGACTACCAGTGCTGTCGAAATAATTTTTGAATAATTAGTTTTCGACAAAATAAATACGTATTTTAATATGATATGAATTATTAATTTACCTTTATTCAACCAAATTATGCAACCAAGGTGTTTCCTTTTAAGTTAACAATTCAAAATGGACCTTGATCACCTCAAATTCGTTATTAATACCTAATATACACGGAATCTCTTGTATTATATTTCATATAAGAATTATTGTATTTTTATTATTTTAATTATAAATTTGACAATAATTTTCGAAATAAAATATAACCTAGCTATTTGTTTAATTAGAAGTTCCATTATAATTTAAAATGTGAGCAAGACATTATTTTAACATAATTTCAATTATTTTTTAATAATCAATAATTATCTCAACTTGTAATCAATCGTCAACCAGAATAACGCATAGATTTCAGTGACTTTTGATAACCATTATGTGTGAGTCAAATATCTTGAAGAAAATCAGATTCTCCTCGACATCGCTCATACTTATCAGAAACAGTTCTTTACATAAATAAATCAAACGATAAATGAAAATAAAGAGTGGAATGAAAAATATCTTTCTCTTCGGCGGTTCACTCCGTGAATCAAAGGTCAGACCAATTCGGTAGAGGATATCGTCCACCGATTTAATGGCCATTTCTGGCGATAAACACTCATTCGGATCAATTTTTTGTGATCTTCAGCTCTGAATGTCTGTTCTCGTAATGAATGATTTGGTTTTCTCTTTTTCGGGATTATTCTGATACCAGAATAAGATGAATACAAATATTTAATTAACATTGTTTTTAATAGACTACCAAGGTCTAACATTTATTAATTGTGTATCTTAAAGACGTAAATTGACATTGATGATTTTATTTTGATTGAAAATTCTGGAATATTTACTTAATTAGATTCTCGTGTCGTTAAGTTTATTATCATTTCTAATGTTTAACAATAATTAAGTTATTTATTCGAAATGAAATTTAATGAAATGTAAACAAAGAATATTTTCTTTTAATTATTGTCACAAATTTGCTAATTATTCAAGACTCGTGAGTCATCTCTACAATTTTTAAAAATAGCAAAGATAGCATGGAAAGAATCTAGGTGAAAAAATGAGAATTAATTAAAAAACATATAAACAAATAATTGTTTACTCACTTCATAGCATTTGTAGTAATTAATTGTGAATAACTTCCAACACGAAAATCCCACTCTTTGTTCGCCAACTCTTTCGATCAATATATTGAGCTTGGTCAAAATTATATCATTAATAGAAAGGACAAACTGTTTGTTTGTATTCACCTTTAATTTAGTTGAAATGATATTCTTATGTCTATTTTGTTTAGAATACGATATAATCAATGAATTCAAAGTTTCGTAAGATTTGTTTGCATTAGAAGTGACTGAAGAAGCCGTGAATAATATGAATAGGAATAGTGAGCCCCAAAAGACCAGGATATAGACGAAAATTATTTTCACAGCAAGAGTTATAGGGCTGAAGAATGTGCTGTAAAGCAAAGTTACAATAAATACCCCGAAAGTTAGCCAAAAAACAGCCAAGAATTTTGACCAAAAGGTTTCGTTGTATTCATTGATTTCTGAATACAAGGAATCAAATGATTGAAGACTTTCTCTGATTCTTATGAATCGTTTTCTTCGACTTATTTCTAACAGACTTTCATTCAATGCATTGATTTTAATCTTCAAATAACAGCAGAGAATATAAAAGACCAAGAATTGTGTAGTTATAGTTTGATAGATGAAAATGGAATCGATAAAGACTGGTATCGCAGCTAAAGTCCCAAATAAAAGAGCTTGTTCTATTTTCATGTTCAATACATAAACGAAGAAACATGCCAGACTTCCAGATATTGGAGATAGGTAATTATAATAATGTAAAAATAACAGCAATGTCTTCGACTTCTTCAAAATGACCATGATTTGTTTTACATCACCATATTTAAGGCCCATATTAATTCATTAAATATAACGTATTCTCAACACAATAGACATCTATTTTACACATTAATTACAACAAAACTAAAGGTATTCAAATACTTAGTTCAATTTTTAATATTAGTTTTTACCTAGCTAACCAACATGATCGAGAGAGTGGGTGAGAAAAGAGTGGGATTTTCGTGTTGGATGTTATTCACAATTAATTATTTTCGTTGTTATGAAGTGAGTTATAAAAAGTTGAAGAAAATCACTAATTAATTATTCACCTAGGTCATATCAATGCTCTGCCTGATTTTTTCTCAAAATAGTTGAAATGACTTTCAAATAATTTATATCACAATTAATTCTTATTTTATTTCAATTGAATTCGCTTAAAATTTTTTATTCCAAATTTTAACATGAACAATTTTCATTAAATGAAAAAATAACAGAAGGGTTAATTGGGAATCTGACTAAGAGTAAAAAACTTTATAATCTTTGATATCGGGAATGTTTTTCAATCTTTTTACCTTGTTCATTTATCGAAATTTTATTCAGAATGAGTTGAAGTTCTTGCTTAGAGACTCCGGACATGCCATCTCCCAATTGGTCCAGGGTAGGCAAAAAGAACTTGTTTACTGCATTCCTTACTTTATACTCGAGGATCTTTTCCTTCTTATCAAGCTTTCTTTCCACCTTTTTTCTGAGCAAGGTGTTTACCGTCTTGCTTATTGGCCAAAGAAAGCCTGAGCTCACACACGTGATCTCATCTCTAGTAACCAAGTTCATTTTCTTCACGTAAATTGCATTGTTGTTCAAATCGAATAAGAACTCGGTATAGAAAATACAATTTCTGACAAACACCGAGCACATTTTATTCGTTGGATTCCACCTGAGTTTGGACAGACCTAACTTCGCGTCAAATATGAGGTCAACCCTGATGTCAGTCATTTTGATATCACACCCGATTGTGAACCACTTTTCACCCTTGGCTTTGATTTGGCCATTATTGGCAATACCTAGCACGTTTTTCACACCGTTTATTATGGTCTGGCTCAGTATCACTGTCACTGTAAATATGAGCAAGGTAATAATCAAGGAAATAGGAGTATTTCTTACCGTAATCATTGATTTTCAACGTTTTATTGTTACGAATATAAAACGGATCAAACTTTTTGAGCCGATTCTCGCGGATGTAATCAATTAAAACATCAATCAATTTGTTGACTTGAGACTGATCTTGCAATTCAGTCATAACCCAAATAATTAATTATAATTAATTAGAATTAATTGAAATAAATTAATATTTTTATTGAAATGTTTTGAAAATAAGTTTCAATACTTTTTTGAAACAAAAATAGTAATCAATTCTCTTATCACCAAAACTACTGTAATACCAATTGTTTCAAAATCAATTGATTTGTGGTATTTTTATCAGTTATGCAAGATCATCTTGATAATCATTCAAATGATTTGATTTTAGTAGAATTATAATGTTCTAGGTAATTAAATTATGCGCCGCCTCTTCAGATTAATTGATTTTATTTTAAAAGGAAATCTTCCTTGGTCATTGCTGCTTGATTTCAAAGTTCAATAGATAGTTGCCTGGATTATATCTATTTTGAAGTGTTTACTAAGTTTTATTTCAAATAAACGGCATTTTATTTATTTTATTAAATGAGTCGAAACAATTTCATGTTTAACAGTAAAAATACCAAGCTCATTTATTTAAATGTTGTTCTTAGTTTTTATATTCATTCTGATTTTATTTATGGGAGGGGTAGAGTCCGCTCCAACTGGAAGTAGGTCAATTTATTAACAAGATAACATTAAATGTTTTATTTTCTTTCAGGATATGATAGAATGGAAATCAGCTACATAACTGACCTGGCTTTAAATCAAATACTTAGCAAGATGGAATCAACACTAGATCCTTTTATTTTATTTGAAAATCAAGTCATAAATATCACCCAATTAGGATTGAATTTGCAAGGTAATTTGAGAATCTTATATAATTCATTATTATTATTTTTATCAAGGTGATGTAACAATAACAGGGATATTACAAACAAGACGCATATCAAGGTCCTTTTTGATTTAAGACTCGGGCGTTTTGATGGGTGATTTTCAACTTAGAAATAATAATACTAAAATCACCTTTGAAGGAGAAGCGACATTCCTTAGTGAAAAAAGAAATTTGATTATGAATTGTGAACTGGGTGAAATAACATTGAAAACTTTAATCTCTTTGGATACTTATAGAAAGCTTAATGTGAGAAAATTGTTGATAGGTGATTTGAAAAACATTACCATCCATTTTGACACTGGTGATATTGCAATGGATAAGTTGCTTGATTATTCATCCAAGCAGTTGATAGAAAAATACAAGATTGAAGCAAAACAAATATTGCAAGATTATTTGATAAAGAAATCAGACGAAATTTTCAGCCAGGTGCAAATACCCTTTTGGTTGGTAATTTTATCGTGGATTTCATTTCCCTTGCTCACTTTTCTTTTGTTTGTTACCATATTTGTCAATAATATTATTTTCTACTTGCTCATCAATTTGGTGTTCCCAATTCGAACTAGCACATTCAGAAATAAATGTAATAATAATTAAATATTTTCAATTTCATTATCACCATGATCAAACTATTGTTCCATTTATTTATGTTGTTATTAATTTACTCTAGAGATTACCTCGATAATTAACAGGGAAAAGCAAATAGTACATCCAAAAGTGATCAAGTAAAATAGATCAAGTACATTCCTAATTGAAAGCTGGTTGAATTTATAAGCAGGCTCTTTTGATTTACCATAAAGGTATCCGAGTCTTTTTCTGTTATAATTGTAAATATTTGTCAACCACTGGTTATAGATTCCATTTTCCCTTGTTGATTTTATCCTGAAAAAAAAATATTACAACATTCAAAAAATTATTAAGAACATTTTCAAAACAAACATGGTATTTATGTTATCTTTCATCCATTGAGGGCCGGCCTCGTTATAGAGCATGAAATATGGTTCGTAGTGTTCGGTCTCTTCAGAAATATGTAATAGGTCAATTAACCTTGGTTGATTTTTCTCACGTTTCTCATATTCAGAGAGCATAAGCAAGTTGAAAATCAAAGGATCCTTCTTAATTAAATATGCCATGGAGCCATTTCTTAAACCTTGAGCTAGCTCATCCATAATATCTTGGAAAGCTTCGTGAGTTACCAGCATATTATTCAGGGTCTTTTTTAGTGGCGTATCTGCCATTTCGGTGAAGAATGTGAAGGTGTCGTCAGACCTGACAGCAATTTTCATGTCTGGGTGTTGAGCTAGCTCATCTAAATTATCAATTCTATTCTCTGGAACAGCTTTTATCATGAAATCCATGAAATATGCGGTGAATTGAGTGCACAGAATAAAAGCAGATAACAGCCATATAAAGGCTATTCTGTACGAAATTGATTTAATTATCGAGGAATCGAAGGGTTGTCCAACAAGCACAATTGAATAATTGAAGAAATTATCAAGAATACGACGAAAATTAGCTTTTTTAATTTTTTGGAAAATATTCGAAACGACAGATAAGATAATAATTGATATGAGAATCAAAGCCCAGACCTCTTCTGGAAAGCAGAGCATAAACGCAAACATTGGTTCTTTCCCTTGGTACTTCTTTGCTGCAATTATATCTGCTTCAAAATAACCAATGGAATCCGTGTGCTTTAAGTTAATGCCAAAAATAGCTGATCCACCGATGTACTTACTAACCTGGACACTTACCAAGGGGGCCAACACTACATCAAATGCCTCTTCAGCCGCTTTCAATATTATATCCATTGGATTCTTGATAATCCCCTTCAATTTCAAACTAAAAAGGTGAAATATCAGATGATTAATTAAATTGATTGACCAAGTTGCATTGAACACCTTTCAAATCAAAAGATTATTATTCAAATTATTTCAACTTGAGTTAAATACCACTAAATTTTTTTTAACCTTGCTACATCTTTAATTTTTTCAAATTCCCTGAAAATTATCAAGGTTAGAGGGCCCCTCCCTAGTGTCTTCGACTTGGTATACCTGTGCATTAGCCCTCTTTATCAAGGAATAGTTCTGGGCAATTTAAACAAAAACATGAAGCTTGGTAGTTCCATCAGGATGCTTTGTGTTCTTACAATGATCTATGTAACCTAGCAAACTCAATCATCATCATCAATAGAGGGCCACATAACACGAACTTGTTGACTTCATTTGTGGTCCTAGTTAAATTTAAATGAGAACATAACCCTTTTATCAGATATCATCTAGTTAAATTTATATAATAATTACTCAAGTGTTGATAATGGCCGAGAACCAAAAGGAACTAGATACAATGTTCTATTATCGATAATTTCATCTGTAAACTTCAACAATTGATCTTGCTCATAAATAATGCAATGATTGCTGTTCATAACTGAAAAATTAACCAGTTGAAAATTAATCTTGTCACTTTTGTTGATTAACCTACACTATCTCTAAACTCCTATTTTTTGGCTAAAATTGAAAATTCGAAATGAATAGAATAATTTATTCTTGCTCAATTATTATAGAGAATCAGAGATGGCCAAGGATACCGACTTCAGAGTGTTATGCGTTTAACCAAGATAAACGTTTTCTTGTGAAAATTTCACCGTTTTTTCATTGAAAACATTTAGTTTCCCTACTTTTCAATCTCTTCTCGAGTGGGGATAACCCGGTTGTTGTGTCTCAACCCCTCTTTGCCCATCACTGATACAAAACATAAATAATAAATAAATTTTGTAATCTAGATCAATTATCTTTAAAGTTGTTATGCGTTTTCTGAACTAGCAATCGATGAAAAATAAATAATTTGACTTGGATCGATTTTCCAATAATTCAGGGAAATAACGATAAATTTACAAATAAAAGTATCTTGCTTTTAATCATATACAATTTTATACAACCATTGCACAATAGATTAGCAAGATTCATTATCGTATCGAATTTTATTCCTCGATAGAAATTAGACTGAACATTGACAAAAATTAATTAACTGAAATAAATGAACTTGGCTAGATTGATAAATAGCTGAGAATACGCCTTGATATTGCCTTGCTTCCGTTTGAATTAATATGAATAATAACTTAGCATGTACAATTTAAAATCTTTATTGGCTCCATGGGCGCGATGTCTGCGGCGGGCGGTATCAGCCTTTTTTGAACCTCGGTACCCAGTTGAATTACCATGATAAAATCTAATGCTATTATTATATATAATTTCTATAACTAAAATAATAAATGTCAAGGTGAATCCGAAAAACGATGAATAAATTATATCTCGTAAATCGATCAAGCTAATTTCCAAATAAGCAATAGCTGGCTCCTTTATCACCTGGACAATTGAATCGATTCTTTTCCTGTGATTGAGCAAGATATCTTTCATCCATTGGTCATAAACTCCATTTGATCTCAATAAATCGACCCTGGTCAAATTAAATCAGTAAATAATTTAATAATTAAGCTAATTTCGATTACATAAGATCAAGGTTATTTTTCATCCACCCAGGGCTCTCCGTTTTGTATGCAATAAAATACGGTTCCGTAAAATCAGTGTTTTCTGAGAAGTGTACTAGGTCAATCAGTCTTTTCTCGTTATCCATCAACTTTTCCGACTCACTCAACAGCATGATATGAAATATTAGTACTTTTCTCTTATTAATTATAGCCATGGATCCATTTCTCAATCCTTGACCAAGATCAATTAAAATGTCCTCCATGTCTTTATATGGTATCATTTGCTTGCTCAGTTCTTTTTTCAAGTCTGTGTCCTTCATGTCTATGAATGATGGGAAAGAATCATCTTCTCTGACAAACACTTTTATATCTTGGTGTTCAGCAAGGTGCTCCAAGTCATTGATTCTGTGCTCAGGAACGGCTTTAATCATGAAATCCATGAGATATGTCGTGAAATTAATGGACAGAATTAGTGCCGCAAATAACCAGAATATCATCAAAATTCTTGATGTTTTTTCAAATCTTGATCTTTCAATCGGTTGTTTTAACAAGAATATTGTATAATTGAAAAAATATAGCAGGATAAGTTTGGAATTTCTTTCGATAGATGAGATTAATGACAAGATAGAGATCGATATCAATATGAGATACCAAACAGAAACGGAAAAGCAATTGAAGTAAGCAAACAATGGATTTGAACCTGGGTACTTTCGGGCCACAATCACATCTGACTGGAAGTACCCTACATAATTACTAGTACGGGTGGGAATTCCAAAAGCACGCAGGTTACTTTCATATTTGAGGAATTGGGTGGAGACCAACGGCGCCAAAATAATGTCCACCTTTTCCTCCATTATAATCATTAGGAATTCGGATAAACTATCAGTTTTGCGCTTGATTTTGAGCCTGCTCATTCGAAATTATTATCAAATATTTTTGGTCTATGAACACTAAAACTATCTTGGTACTCACAAAGCCTTTTGTGATCTGCACAGCTCAATGATCAGCATAATTAGAGGACCGCATAATTCGAATGTATTTTCAACAGCTGTGTTCCTGGTGATTTATTACTTGATTTAATCTATTGTATATGTTACCATGTTAAAATACTCACCATAAGCTAGAATAAGGCATTGAAGGATATGGCAAGAGATAAATCGTTCGATTTTCGATAATCTCCTGGGTGAAATTCAATGAATCATCCTCTCTATAACTTATGCAGTGATTGCTATTCATTTTCAATATTACCTAGCTACAATATTGAAATTGTTTTGTTTTCTCTCTATTCTATCTGTGATTCTATTAAAATGACCAAGTTACGAAACTTCATCAAAAATGTCTCACATAAAAAAATTAAAAAATCATTATCATGTTAATTAAATAATCGAACTTGGCAAAACAACTTATTCCAACAATTTTGGTTCATTAAGTCATTATGAAACATAAAATCGTTAAACAATTATAACTAGGTAAATCTGGGCGAGGGTGGAGTAATTAAATCTTTGCATTTGACTTCTTTTATTTTTCTTAACATTAGAGATCACCAAGCTTGTTTTAGAAGATCAATTGTCCTGGATTATCTGCCCGCAACCACACATATTTGAATAGATTTTAAACTTGCTTATTTCGGCCTCGATTCTAAAAGATCTATCGCAATAACCAAGATTATTTTAATATACAGTTATTCAAACTATACATTCATTATAATTAACCATGTTCAAATTAGATAAAATAATTGGTTGAAACTGCAGGATATTTCATCATGCTCATTGAAATAACATGAGAACGACGTGGCTCACATAGCCTGGCTGGTATTTTTACTCTTGGTCTAAAAATGAGCTCAAACATGATCAATACAAAGCTGAGGGAGTGACCAACACCAAGCATGTAAAATATATCAGCTAGGTTTTTGATAGATAAATCGCTGTATTTACGAGCTTGCTGTTTTAATTTCCGATTAATGTCCCCGATCCTTCTTC
>JAQGBD010002351.1:0-10287 GCA_034698165.1 Punctoribates punctum
AACTATTCATAAGCCAATTTAGCAAGGAACTTTATAAAACACTTTTTAAGGTTGGATCTCTTCTAACTAGAGGTAAACATAAATAAACAACTCATTGTTAGTTAAATATTTCTTGTAGAATTTAACAAGAACAAAAATATATGCTATAATTTTTTAAGTCTTATCAAATAATAATTTTATATTTCATGTATTGAACAGAATCCGTGAGAAAACAATTTTTAGATTCAATGGCACTCAATAACTAATCTTATCTACAATTACCCATTGTGTCTCATTCGGAACAACCAAGGTGAAACTTTCCATATTAGAATTGAGACTTTTCATTGTTAATTTATTTAACCATGATCATTCCGATCAAATGAGTGAATCTTGCAAAATAGGATTAAATTAATTAACACACTTAAGCTTAATTTTCAATCTATTTGCAAGGTTAATTCAAATAATAAAATTATGATCTTGGTTATTTCACATACTGCGTCAGAATCCCATTAATTGGTAAACAATTGAGTGAGAGTTTAGTAACACCTCCTCAGCAGAAAAATATGGACAAGATCAATTTTTTCGTTTGTTTATTATTCTCAATAATAGCATGGACAAATTCCCAAGTGATATTCAGCGATCCCAAGTGTGGCCAATTGTCAGTACCCGACCCTAATGCGTATCCAGGTGAATTACGTTGGACTGCCAAGGTATCTGTGAAAGGTTCGCCAAAATATTGCATGGCCAATTTCGTTGCCTCCCATTGGCTGTTGGGAGCGGCGTCTTGTATCTCGGACAGAATACCCGTGGCACATTATATAATTAATATCACCGATCCTAACACCGGTACCGATAGAACCATGGAAATTGACAAGGTATAATTTTATCAAATTCCTTGAATACTGTGATTATGACAACAATAGTAACGCATTTGTCTTTAACTCAATTAAAAGTTTTTTTTTAATACTGAAATCAAATTCATTTGTTTTAATTAATTAGCAGTAATTTTAATGAACAAAATCTGATTATTCTGTTTATTTGAATTATTTAGCTTGATAATTTTTAAAAAAAACTGTCTAGGAGACTACGTTTCCAAAAAATTAAAACTTATTTATACAGGTTAAATTTGTTTATATTTAAAGTAAAATTTACAGGTTTTTGATTAAATTTATTTTAAAAGAATGAATTGACGATCGAAAATAGACAAGGTAGAATATTATTTTATTTAAAAAGTATTTTGATTTGATTTTCAAAATTAATTATCTAGTTTAATTACTCATTTATTTGTTCTAGGTGATGAAATCGCCGAAATTCAACCCGACTCTCGGTGCTGGCTATGACGTGGCCCTGATAAGACTCAAACGAACAATGTCATTTAGTGACAAGGGCATTCGGCCCATTTGCCTGGCTGACTATGACCCTCAATATCAGATCCGGGTAGACGTGAATTCAGTTTGTTATAATCTTGCTGGTACCAGGGTCAAACCGATTAGTGATGATTTGTGCAAGGACCAATTCAATGTGAATTACGATAAGCAGTACATGTTCTGCGCTGACCAAGTTAATTGTCTTGATCAAACGAATCCGAGTGCAACAACCAATGGGTCGCCTATTATTTGTCAATACCACAAAAGGTGGTATTTGGCGGGTATGGCCTCCTGGGGCAGGAATTGTGCCGTCAAAAGTAGCAAGCCCCAATATGAGGCCTATACTAAACTGATCGGGGAAAGCAATTATATTGTCTGGATCAATTCAACAATTCATCCGAATAAAAGTTTTAATTGAATTTAATTTTAATTATTTAAACTGTTTTTAGAATAAATAATCACAAACAAAATGTGCTAGCTTATTTTAATTCAAATGTTCTGGATAGAAAAGACAAACAAAATTCACACCAAGCAACCTTTATTCAAAAATTACAAATAAAAATGATCTATTTAAACTTTATGCGCCTTTGACAGCATTGAATGCGCAAGGACCAAGATCTCTCTACCTAGCCTCAGCCATTCCATCTTGTTCAACTGGTTCCGGTGGCGCAGTCGCCACATTAACCCCACCCGCACCGGCTGCCAAAAACATCAAGATTAATTCCATTGAATCTACCCTGATAAACAGTTTTGTACCTGGTGCCACCGTGGTCACTGTTGCGTTGCCATAGACCTGTCCGTAGCACTTCTTGACATTCTTTCCGCCGCACGTCATACCGAACAGAC
Organism: Punctoribates punctum; assembly: GCA_034698165.1. NCBI lineage: Eukaryota > Metazoa > Arthropoda > Arachnida > Sarcoptiformes > Punctoribatidae > Punctoribates > Punctoribates punctum. Next base: position 2,193 of record JAQGBD010002351.1, read on the forward strand.
AGACCTGGGGAATGGGCAGCAAAGCGCACATGGCGATTTGTATCTTGCACTTCTTAAGGAAGTCCCCGCCCATACACATAGTGAACTTGTTAAACTGGCCCCCAAACTTGGACATGGTGGCCCCAAACTCTTTGCTCTTGGTACTCATATTTCCGAACCTCTCCTTCATTTTCTCCTTGTCCACTTGGGGCCAATTGTATTTCTTGGTGCCATTACCTTTAGGAATGTCACCTTGGTAAAATAACAATTAAAATTCAATTAGCAAGTTCATTTTATGCACCCAAATAGTTGATGAGTTTGAAACTAATGTTTTACCCTGCTTCTTATAGTATCATGGTAGTTAACTTACCTTCAGCCGGTCCGTCAACTCCAACATCTTTGCCTTGAAAAAGGTCCCAGTTCAGTGCCAGGAAAAAGCCAAACAATAGGAAAATTTCAACTAGAACAACGTATTATTTTGTTAATTTTGTCGGTTATTCATGTCCTGATCATTTTTAGTCAGAAAATGAGATGATCTAGATAAAATCTCACCTCTCATTGTTGAAAATGCGGAGAATGGGCCCGAAATCCAATTAAAAAGAAATGAAAATTTATGAACAGATGTTCAATGAATACGTCTTTCATTAGTTTAGGTAAAAATCAAATTAAAAATTTTCTTTACTCTGATTGGTCTGAGTTTAAACTTGCAATTAATTGAAATTTGAATTATTAGAATTTTTACCCAAGGTTTTTGAAAAGATAAATTCAATTTTTTCTGACTTTTAGATAGTTATCACAAAATTAATATACTTGGTATAATTTTCGATTGTTCCTAACAGTTTGTGATTATTCAAAATAAAATATATGAGAAAATGAACAAGATAACTTTAAAATTGATCATACACAATTTCAGATATTGATAAATTAATTATCAAAAATTAGGGTTTAAATCTGTATGTCCAGCAAAATTTAAAGTGACCTTGCATTTTTTTAAATATAATATTTTGTTTATAATTACAGTTTTTATGCGCAAATATCAAGATTCGTTTAAAAGCTTAATATTTTCTCCACGATTAAATAGATGATTAATTTTTTATTTAATCTTGATTAATTTGTTTGTCCGCAAAAGTATTTAAATGCAAATTTTTGATTATTTATTCAGTTACCTAGTTAATCAAATTGTCAACTGTAATAAATTTTCTGAAATTATTTAAAATTCATGGATAAAGAAAATTATTATATTCCGGAGCCTATTCTATAATGTGAAATTTTTATCTTGGACAAATATAAACAGATAAATGAAAGTCTGCTTCATATTCATTGTATAAACTAGCACATTTTTATAACTTATTCGTTTATTCAGTTAATTGAATGAAAACAATGATTGTTAGGTTTTGAACTCGGTCTAAAATTAGCTTGATAAACAAACGAAAATATTCTATTTATTATTCACTTGTTATTTATTTTCAGGTTTTGATAACAAATTATGCAAATTAGGTTCTTGTCCATTGAAAAATTCGGATGATCAAGCTAAAAATCAATAATATTGAATATCCATTTATTACAGTTCTATTGATTTTTATTTATTGAGTTCTAATGAACTATAATTATTTGTGCATGTTTATTTTAATGTTTTATAAAAATTAAATCTAATCAGCTGGTTCTTTTTTGGAATCTTTCATAGCAATTGATTTTTTACTATTCCAGTAAAATTTAAACTTTATCAGGGTCAAATTTAAAATGAACATCAAAATGATTTCTCAAAAATTGCTTGCTTAAAAAATTTCTAATTAATAAATTCATATTTGAAAACCAAGGAGCTTACAGATTTATCTTTGCATCTATTCATTCTTTTATTTCAAGAATCTTGGTAATTTTATCCAAAATTTATTTTTTTAGAATTTTAAAAATGGCTAATTTTAATTAAATTATCAAGATAAAACATTGAAAGTCAACAAAAATGGCCCAAATTTCAAAGTTACTAGGGTTTATTAGTGGTCAGCTTTAAATTAGCTTGGGCCTCCGCTAGTTTATCTTTCATTGATAGCATGGTGTTGTTGAAACCACCCAGCAACTTAATCGCTCCCTTTCCCAAACATGATTTGAGCTTGTCACAACTTAACCCAGCTGCTTTCATAGCGCTTCTCAATAGTGCTCTGCCTGATAAATAAATTGAATCAATTCACCAAGATTAATTTAAAAATAAAGCTAGGTAAAATTAATAATACGTGGACTCAAAGTTGTGGCCGGTGTAGTCGTTTTGGCTTTCTTATCACATCTGCTAGGTGAACTGTCACAACCAAGATTCCACAGACACATAGGCGGCGCCGGATTGACCGTGCACTTTAGAATTTCATACCTGCACTTTTTGAACCATTCCGGGCCCAAACACCCGGCTATTGAACTAATCTGACTTCCGAACGCCTTGGACATTTTCATTACCATATCCTGCGTGTCTTTGTTCTCAGCATCAAGGTACTTGGTCAGATTGGACATTGTTTGCTTCAATTTTTCCTTGTCTATCTTTGGAACTGGTACCTTTATCTCGGACAGTGGTTTCTTTTCTAGAACCAATTGATTTTTTCGAATTTTATCAAGATTATTTGCTTAAACATTCAAATACCAATTGTGATAGCTGAACCTGGACCTTTTGTGGTATGTCCTTTAGCAGCAGGAGCTTCAGTGGTCGCCCCTTCGGGTGCCGCCACCTCGGGTGAGGCCTCTTCTCCACCCCCTTCAGCCTCTTCATCAGTCTTCAGAAGTTGCAGGTTTGAAGCCAAGAGCAAAACCACAACCAGGTATATACCTAGTTTAATTCATCATGAATGTTGCTAAATTAACATGATTATTTGAATTTGCGCACCTTTCATCATGAAAATAGGCTGATACTGTTTACCTAGGAATCCAGATGTCAACGGATTTAATGAGAGACACGTGATCTTTCAATTGAGGAGGGGTCAGTTTTGAATTTTATGAACTGGGAAAGTTTTATTAAGTAATCGAAATTAATCGAAAATTTCTTTCTCTTGAACAATTTCCAAACGAAAAGCAATCAGTTTTTGATATATCCAAGATTAATTTGAAGAGTAATTCACAGTTATTTAATTCCAATTAGAAATGATCATGGAAAATTCTAAATTATTTAATTAATCAAAAATTTTGAAAAATTCCGTATTTTTAATAAACTGAGATGTGCTAGGTCGAAGACCGCAGCCTAGTTGGACATACGTCCTTGCCCAAACTTTCTTCTAAAATAGCCAGTGTAGTTTTTAATTTAAGCCTAAATAAAATACTTTTAAACATTCCAAAATAACCAAGTAAAAATCAATTCAAATTTTTAGTTTTTAATAAAAGTATTTTTCAATAAATGTTTGGCAAATGAACTTGGTAATAATGAACTTACATTTTAGTTCAATAATCACTTTATTTTTCACAAATATTCTATGGTTTTATTGTAGTGACCAAGGTGGTCTGCTTTGTTGTGCCCTTTAGTCCGCCACTGGCCTCGACCATTTTATCCTTCATTTTATCCTTGAGAGCTTGCATGGTGCTATTGATATTTTCTAACATTGTATTTACCCCTTTTCCAAGACAAGTTTTCAGTCTGTCACAAGTTAACCCTGCTGCTTTCATTGCGCTTCTCATTAGTGCTCTGCCTATAAAAGTGTTAGAATTATTTCACCAAGATGATGTGAAATTATTGATATTTCTAAGTTTCTGATTAAATAGCCAGGTTAATCAGCTGGCAAATTTTGTGTTGAACATGGTGAAAAGAATCTACCTGGACTCAAAGTTGTGGCTTGAGTAGTGGTCTGGAACTTGGTCTTTTTATCACATCTGCCTGGTGTTTCATCACAAGCAAGGTTCCAGAGACACATGGGTGGGGCCGGATTGATGGTGCACTTCATGATTTCGTACCTGCACTTTTTAAACCATTCGACGCCCAAACACCCGGCAATTGAACTGATCTGACCCCCGAAAGCGCGCGATATTTTCATAATCATCTCTTGTGTGCCATTGTTTGTCACATCAAAGTACTTGGTCAAATTTTTCATTGTTTGCTTGATCTTATCTGTGTCAATTTTCGAGATATTTACTACCGGGATCTTTATCTCTGAAACTAGCTTGGCTAAAATCGAATGCTTAATAGATGATCTTGGCTCTTAATCAAAATCAATGGAATACGAATACCTTGTTCCGTTACTGAAGCTGCTGTTGTTTGAGCTAATGTGGTTTGTTCTTCAGCAGGGTGTTCCTCAGTTGAAAGAGCTTCGGTATCCTGGGCCTCACCCTCTGTGGTCTGGCCCTCTGTGACCTCACCTTCAGTACTCTCTCCAACCCCTTCTGTGGTCTCCCCTTCAGGTTCTGCCGCCTCAGAGGAGGCCTCTTCGCCACCGCCTTCACCCTCTCCTCCGTCATCAGCCTTCAAAACTTGGGAATTAATAGCCAGGAGAAACACAACCAAAAAGAGGCATAATCCTAGTTTATATATTGAATAGTTATCAATCAACCAAGATAACTAATTGATCATGTACATTTCATACCTTTCATTTCAAAAATGGAAAATAATTAACACCAAGTAATCCATATGTGAATGAATTCTATTTAACCACGTGACTATTCAAATGAGCCGCGGTAAAACTTCTAATTTTTCTTTTATCTTGGTAAACTTGGAAATTGGCAAGGTTGTTATAAAATTGAAACCTGTGACAAAGTCCCAAGGGCATAAAATTTGAAGAAAGGTTTAATTAAGATCAAGTTTATTAAACTATTTACAGTTTAAACTGCTTGGATTTTTTTTCAGTAAATGTTCAGTTGATCCAGGTTGATTGAATTTGTCAAATAGAAGTCGATTTGGTGAATATGAGCTAGCAAAATTAATCAATGTAAGTTTCATAAAAGCTCTTGAACATTTATCTCAAAGAGTTGAAAGAAAATGATTAACCAAAACCTATTTTCGAAATTTTCTCAGGTCTTGGTCTTATTTTTGAAAGTTAAAGAGCTCTCTTCTAATTAATTTCACGTTCACCTGGTTCAATTGAGGAGACGAGAACCTATTAGTGTAATTGAACCTTGTTTATAACTTTTATTTTTTATCAGAAACTGTAATTTATTTAAAACAAAATAAACTTGCTATTTCAATCATGAACTCAAATTAACTCTCGGATAACGAGTAACAAACCAGGTTAAATTTTTATCTTGATTACAATGAAATATCTTGCAATTTAATGTCAAATATCATCAGACTTTGAATTTTATTTTAAACAATAAAAAAGCGATAAAATAATGACAAATATATGGCATAAGAATTGAGGAAAAAATTTGAATTAAAATACTATTTATGAAGAAAAAGGTGTTTAAAAAAAATTCGGGAAAATTCACTGAAATTGCGGACAATTTTCGTCATTAAATGTAATTCAAGTGAAAAAGTATTTAAACGTTTTGACAGTAATTTGAATTTTATTTTGATTTCTAACTAAAGTTATGCCAAATATTGTATAAAAATATATGAGTTTTATATTCGAGTCATTGAAAACATGACTAATATTTTTCGATTACATTATTCAGAGAAAACTGAGTAAAGAAGAAAATAAAACATCAAATAAATAAAACCTTGAATTCACTGAAAAACAGAGTATTTCAGTCGTAAATATATATTCCAGCAATTTATTGCTTGATATGCGTCAGGTAAGTTGATAAAGAGGACCAAGAGCGAGGAGTTTAAGCAGGTAAAACACTGTTGTTCAAGGTGATTTTAACGTCTGAACTTCACCCTCTCGTATGCGCCTAAAAAGTTCTTGCAATTGGGACAGGTGTGCACAATATCGTTGGTTGGGTTGGCACAGAATGGAATTAGACAGCAGCCACAGAAACAGCTAGGTGAATAAATATGAGCCAGGTTAATTATTCTGTTTTATTTAATTTTGTTTCTGGTAATTACCCGACAATACAGAGCAGGGAGCAAAGTGCCCAGGTAATAGTGCCCGCCTTTTTGCTGATCACAGTCATCACTTGTTGGCCGCAGTGATAGCACTTCATTGCCTTAGGAAAGGGTCCGAACTTTCCGTCGTCGACAACAATAGTGACTGAAATAGAAATTAATTGTTTTGTTATTTTCCTTTAAACTGTAATTTAATCTAATATTTTGATTAATAATAAACTTGGAAATAATTTTTAAGGCATTGGAGAACAGAAATATGTGTATTTTTTTCAACTATTCGTATTTTTAAATTAGCTAGGTGATTAATAATTTTTAAAATTCTAATTCAAATACAATTTTAAATCAGTTTTATGTTTGAAAATATTTTTCTTGATTATTGCAATTTATAGCCTGTAATCTTGCACAATTTTGTCTTCAAATTAATCAAGATAAATATTTGATTCTAATTTTGGCCGTAAAACGAAAACTGTTCTTATCAAGTTCATTTTAATCTGAATTTTCATTCAATGCAATTTGATTTAGCTTACCAGTCTGAGGACCTTGAGCATTTGGAGCCGGGGGCGCATTCGCCTGATGGGCCTCCTGCTGGACATTATAAGGCGGCGGCGGATCGTAGGCCTGTTGGGGCGGTGCCTGTGGGTCGGGAATCGGCATTTTCTCCATATTCGGGTACATTGACATAGTTTAAAATTGAATCAAGCACAAATAACTGCGAAAATAAATGCCAGGAACACAATTTTATAAAAATATCTATATTAACTAGGTTAAAAATTTGTTTATAAATAAGTTAAACAACTTCTTTGTCTATAAGTCGTATAAAATCTATGAAACAATGTTTTAAAATACAGTAAATTATTGCACAAAAATGTAAACTAAATTAATGGCCAAACAGTGACTCACTTATGATGTGCTCAATAGAGGACTGGAATTATAAATACAAAGGACTCGATGTTTGAGTGAATACCAGTTCTGTTTGGGTTTTCGGTGATTTGCGTCACAGAAAGTGAAAACAAGTTTTCCTGATGTCAGCGCTCAGGCATTGCAAACAAAATGCGCAATGAATTCAATCCATTGATTATTCAGTACTTGAAAAATGATTTTTCATTTGATATCTTGTTTTGAAATCTGATTTCATGTTTAAGATAGCAATACATAGAAACGTTAGCTAACAGTGGAGTTATTTGTAAGAAAATTATGAATGAACATGGTTAATTTCATTCACTTTTAATGAGTAGAAAATTATTATTAGTTCCAGAGTCACTTATTAGAATTTTCAATCTTGGTTAATTGTTTTTAAGTATTTTAAATTAATTACAGTTTTTCTTCAATTAAAAATCTTGAATATCCAGTTAATCAGAATTTTTTTTATTTTGCTAGTTAAATTTTTGTCTTGCTGATTTATTCAGAATTAAATTTGAATAAACTGAATAAGTTTTGACTGACAACTTGGTTAGTTTGAAATTCTAGTATAAAAACAGAAATAATTAATTAATCGATAAATAAATACTTTTCTTAATTAAGTTAAATATTATTTTAGATTAACATTTGTGCAAAAAACAAATATTAGCAAGGTATTCTTTCGTGTTTACTGGAAACTTACTATAAACATCAAATTCTTTGATATGAACTTGCTTAATTTCAATTTGACATTCCATTCTCGTAATTTCTGGTAATTCTGTTTAAATTTCAATAAAAGTAGGCCTTTCTTTGGGAAGGAATGACCAATACTTAAGTAAAATAGAATTATTTTGCAAATTTCATATTGAACTTGGTATTAAAACTTTTAGAAAATAATTCAACTTGGAGAAAACGTCATAATTATTTTCCTTATTGCCAAGGTGTTCTCCCAGAGAGAATCATTATTTAAATCTGCTGGTTAAATATTTTAAAATCTTTTTATAAATAAGTTAATGTTTTACAATAATTAATTCAATAAAATTATAAGTTTGGTACTTATAATTGTAGTTAATTATCACGAAAGTCTAAGACTTTGGCACAATTAAGATCAGGGATGCGGAAGGGGGAGGGGTCTAATGCTTAGACCCCCCTAGGCTCGAAATTTTGAGATTTGACCCCCCCCCTTAAGGTTTTGAGAAATAATTGCCGTCGCGCTTCGCGCGACGGCAATTTTTTCGGTAATTTTCGGTAAATCTGGCCATTTTAACCCGATTTTAA
>JAQGBD010002352.1:0-10285 GCA_034698165.1 Punctoribates punctum
AATGCAATCGATATTTAGAGCGAGTGTTGACTCAAAGCAGTCGTCAAAACTGTTTCAGACATTTGTGTTGTTTATAATAAAACACTAAAAGACGTGTTTATTATCTTTAAATTAAATTAAATTTAAGGCCGGATTTAATTGACAATAACCAAGAATATGTATTCGGCAGCAGAGGCTGGACAGTATGGTAGTAACCAATACGAAGGGGAGGGCTTCGGCGGCAGCTTCGGTGCCAAAGCCGTCCGTTTGGGTGAGTTTTACCCGTTTTTAACGACTTCTCAATTGTTTTACCTCTGATTGGAACCAAACTAATGATAATTATCTCTTAATTGTTATTAAATAGCATTCATTCGCAAAGTTTATGGCATTCTTTCGGTACAACTGTTGATATCGTTTGGATTTATCTGCGTTTTTGCCATTCCGTGAGTATTATCCTCTCATCAAAACAGTAGTCAACTGTTCCGCTATTTTTAGACCAAAACTGGATTATCTCTGATATAATGTTAACCATTGATTGACAGCTCTATCAATGACTTTCATCAGTTGTCTTGCAATTGATTTCATTATAATTTCGTTGTTTTTCATCAAATATTTATATGAAATGCTCTCAAAAGCGATATCTCTAACAAAATATCGATTTTAAAATACAATTTCGTTAATATTTTTGACATAATATCTGTTTTTATGAGTCGTTTCTCTCTTTAATTGTTTAGGTTTTCGATAAATAATTGTTTACTTTCTTCTGATTTGTTATGAATTACACAGAAATTGAATTTAATCCCTGTTTTCCTCCTCAGGGAAGGGATGCGACAGTTTTCTCGACAAAATCTATGGATCTTTTGGGTCGCTTTGTAAGTACTGCCCCCCAATGGGGGCCCCCATTAATGGCCACTCATTTCGCTTTTTGTTTACATTCATTGTTTGAAATATTAGAAAAAAATAGTCATTTGTTTCACTTGACTGAGAATTTGATATTCCGTTCCATCAATTCATAGATGGCTTCAAATTTCCTCAAATGTTTGAAATTTGTTTTTCTCTGAAAAATCTTTTCCTTTATTTTATTCTGAGCTCAGATATCACTCCCTTTTAATAAACAATTGGGTTTAGAGCCGGCCTTTCCATAGATTCAATGAATAGGAAATTGACAAAAAGGGGTACTAAATGAGTGGCCAATGTTTGAGAGGGTGACTAACGGTATGTGCTATTGTGGACAGTGGTGTGTCGTTCGCGACGATGATGGTGTTGGCCTGTTGTGGCGAAATGCGACGACAGACGCCCCACAACTACATCGCGTTAATGATATTCACGATCGCCGAGTCCTTCCTATTGGGGATAATCTCATCCCTCTATGAATACCAGATCGTACTGATGGCAGTGGCCGTCACCGCAATCGTATGCATAGCGCTCACGGCGTTCGCCTTTCAGACCAAAATCGATTTCACAGTATTTAATGGCATACTCTTCGTCGGTGTCATTATTCTTATGATCTTCGGGTTTGTGCTAATGTTTTGGCGCAGTTCTGTCGCACATCTGATCTACTCATGTCTGGGCGCTCTCCTCTTCTCAGCGGTAAGTCTTCCATATGTTGTCCGCAAATCTCAAACACTATTTTCACATTAATTCTCATAACAATCACTCATAACATTGAAACTGTTTTTTGTCCAAAATTTTGCTTAAATGTTAACCCATTCCTGAATGCCTTCCCTTTTACTGTTTTGCAATCATTGAAATTCATGTAAATTACAGAGTATTTCAATGGGTTCCCTGTTATCTGTCCTAAAGAACAGTCTGTTTGCAAGTTGACTGTCTTATCAGCTGATATGCAGTCCTTGAATCTAATCGTTACTAAAATCACTTAAGTTTTTAGCCGTTTATAGACTTAATAATTATTTTTGATTATTTGACGTTAAAAAAGCTAATGAAACAAAACTATTTGGTTATACAGTACCTCGTAGTGGACACACAGATGTTGATAGGCGGCACCCACAGCATCCAGATCTCATCCGAAGAGTATATCTTCGCGGCCCTAACCCTTTACATCGATATCATTCAGCTGTTTATCCATATCCTTAATATCATTGCCGCCTCTTCTCGGAACTGATTTCCAACACTTTTATTGATTTATAAATTATTTTTTCGTTTATTTTTCACTGAATTTATATTAATTTTTTTCCGCACCGATAGTCTGCTCCCAATTATCGATCGGTTTGTTATTTAATTTTTATTTCATTCTGTTCTCTAAATTATAGGTATTTTCAAAATCAAAATTGTCTTTAATTTCAAATTGTTTTTTAAATTTTGGGCTCAAATTAATGCTTTTATTTTAGAATTTATTCAAATTTTGATTTGTTTTACATTTTGACCACAAATTAGTTAATATTCACTCAAATTAATGAACGAAAAGTCTTTTTGATCAAAGATTACATACTTTTTGGTATATATTTTCGCAAAATATTCTATCATTTGTCCCCAAAAACCAAAGAAACCCTATTTTGTGAATCCTTTGTAAATGTATTGAATGCCAACGAAAAAGGTTTCAAAACTAATTTATTTAATGTTTTATATGATATTCCTCTCAAAAGTCCTCTAAAAAGGGGACACTGATTGAGATACGGATCAAAACAAGAGATAATTACAATTAAAATGTTTTAATTCTTTTAAAATTCATTAAATCTTTTGAAGTCATCCATCAACTGATACAACAAATAGTTGACTCAATTGTCAATTGATTTAAACGTTTCTCTTGTCTGAAATGCACAGTATTTAGTTGTGGACACACAGATGATTATGGGCGGCAACCATAAGCTCCAGGTCTCGTCCGAGGAGTACATATTCGCAGCGCTCACCCTTTACTTGGATATGATTCAGATATTTATGTATATCCTCCAAATCATAGCTCACGCTTCCAGTGATAATTAAGGGAAAAGGTCTGGACGTCGAGCGCCGGCTCCTAAAGTATTGTCCATCACTTAAGTCATTTTGTGGGTCACTCCGACCGAAAACAGTTCATTATTTGAGTCATTTTTCGATTATTTAGTGATTTATTAATTAATAAATACATAAATACTTGAATTAAAACTATTTAAAGCTATTATTGTGTCAAACGTTTTATATTTAGATTTGTTTTCCACTAAAATCAGAGTTATTTTGAATTAATTATTATTTTTCGGTTAAGATTTTGGTTATATTTGGGATAAAATCATTGGATTTTTATTTCAATATTAGAATAGATTTTGACCCAAACCTCAAACTTAATGCCAAATGTTTTTTGGTTTAGATTTTAGTTTCGTTTTTTCACTTTTATATATAATTATTAATATATTTTAAAGTATAATAAATGCTTCGAAAAGATATGTAATTATTTTCAATAAAAAGTTATTAATAAATGTTTGAAAACCCAAGTGTTTTGTGAAAAAAAAGTGGACGTCATATGAGAGGGATTGGGGGACAGCCATACGAACAGACACTTCCCAACACGTGTTCTTAAATCACTAATTTTCATACATCTGTTGGGCTTTTAATTGACAGATAAGTCCTCCCAAAAGAAGTTGAATGTCTTCACATGTGGTAAATCATTTAAAATACATTAAAAGGGGATACACTTTGAGGTAGGGCTGGCCAGTGGTGGGCCTCAATTCAATTCTGAACAAGATGGAATAATGGGAAAGAACCAGAGTATTTGAAAACCTGTCTATTATTCTCATCTAAACCTAATTTTCAGCATATTTTTCGGTGAAATCCAACCGAAAAGACCTAATTTTTAGATCTAGGTCTACTAATTAGTGTTTGATCTATTGAGCTTGCTCATCCCTGTTCTCAATATTTTTGAAATGTTCTAAAAGTAAGTCTTATTTGTTGTTTTGTGTCAATTGGTTTGTCTGTTGTCGTGAAGACTGCTCTCAAATATTTTGGGATAAGTTTTGTCGAAACAAATCATCAAATTATGGAAAACATTACCGAAAATATGAATTCTGACCACAATTTGTGTCTTGAAATCCTTGACTTTAACGAGTGTTCCAATGGAAACGGCGGAAGCGGTAATCGTAAGGAACGGACTCTCTTCAGCAAAGAACAGTTGGAGGCTTTGGAGGCGCAGTTCCTAAACAACAAATACCTGACACGTCTTCGACGCTATGAAATAGCAGTACAGTTGAATCTCACCGAAAGACAGGTACTTATTGCTAATATTACTAGCCAGGTGAAATTGTTGGGAAAATCTCAACTTTTTAGTCAATTATTCTGTTTATGTGATAAAAGTTTAAAATCTATGACTTTATCTCAAATTAAAAATAATATAATTTGAACTAATTTTTAGGTAAAAGTCTGGTTTCAAAACAGACGGCAAGTGTTTTGTCTTTTTGTTTGATTTCAAAACTGATAAAAATGTGTGAATTTTCTGACAGAATGAAAGTCCGGCGTCTGAACGAAGACAACACATCCGCCAAACACTGAATATTTCTATTTAAATATCAACTCTAACCAAAATTCTTTGCAAGAATCAATTCATGCGCTGCGGGCGGTTATCCCTTTCAAGTGTTATAAATGATTTACATCTTTTTTGGTTCATATAAAGTGAAAACAAATCCAAAGTATTTTAACAAAAATGAAATTTATTATGAAATTCAATAAACAAAATACAATTTAATCATTAAATGAAACAAAAAAGTAATTAATTCGTGAATAAAGAGGTTTAGAGTTCAAAATGGTTTTGATTTCGGATAACAGCCTTTGGTTTCCTGAAGGCAACTGAACACAGTTTGATGAAAACCAGGAGCAAGACTACTATCACACAGTAATAGTGGGTTCGCCAAAGGGTTATCCAAACTTCGGTAAGACTCCAATCATTGCTGACCGACGAAATCGAATCCGATGTGAATGAGTCGGAAGTCCCTTCAATTGGAGGTAAACTCTTCTCATAATCGGAACAACTGATCAGAATCTCCGGTTCTGTTTCACACTGAAAGACAATTGAATCTAAATTAGAAGGGAATACCTATTTAGGGAAGTCTTACCCTTTCATAGAACTGAAAGGATGACAAACAATAGGTAAGAGTTTTGTTTTCTTTGAATAAAAACAAATATCTTAAGTCTGAGAAATGGAATTCACTGAATACGGCCGACACTTCACTATCCCTCGAGTGGTAGAGAAACCGTTCATCTGATCCATAGGTGATGTTCTTTCGGTCCATTTTCTGCTTCAAATCGTTAACCACTTCAGTATCTGCTCTAATGGCTGTACCCGTGAGAGGATCGAAGCGAAAGCAATGGTAAGCGTTTTCAAAGACAATTGTCTTTTCCTTCTGAACAGGCGTTTGATGGAGAAAACAAAGTGTTTCCAAAGATGTCACTAAACTGACTGATGATAGGAAGCCCTCTTCGAATTGAGTGTCTAATCTGTTGAGGCGATGGTCGGGCCATAAGCCATAGGCCATTGAATCGTAGTCTTCGGTGTTTCCGATTCCCTTCAAAAGTCCGGTATTTGTGTCCCAAGTAATGGGTATCCAATCGGCGGTATTGTTATTCTTCGGGATATTAAATACGTTTTGATTTCATATTAATTCAAAGAATGGCTTACATATAGACGTCCTGTCAATGGATACCAGTTTCGGACTTCTCTTAAGTTCGTTAAGAATACTGTTCTGAACTGTTTGCCCAACAAAGGAGAGGTTCGGCTCAGACCTGTTGTGAGTCGAGCCCTGTCCTCAGTCCACTGGATTTGCCAATAGTGGGAACCAATGGCGAGGAAGTGTTGACTCCATTGATTGGTTTGAAAGCCATAATCGACGGCGAAATCGTTGTCTGCAAACGATTGACAGAAGTCTTGTCTTTGAGTAACAGTCACTCCACTCAAAGACAGCATAAGACAGACGACAAGAATCTTATTCGACATCATATGACTGAACGGGTCTTAAATAAGTCAAACAATTGAATAAAAGGTCTAATAATCTGATCCGAAGAAGAAAAACAAAATAATTGACTGAAGAATGAAATCAAACTCTAATTCTAAACAATAGAAAAACAGTTCGAAAAAATTAGTTCTAAACCAAAGGTTATTGAATTGTGTTTTTGGATGACCTCGCGCTTCAATTTCTCATTCAAACTCCTCGTTCATTGAATTGATTCGATATTTTTGTTAATTTTAATTTCAAATACCTTTTCAGAAAACCTTTGAAATAAAGACAATTAAAATAATAATATATTCAGTGACCAAATGTTGGATATTTTGCTTAAGAACTTCAGTTCAGATAATATCAAATACTTGTTCTCTTGGGATGTGATTACACACTACTTGTCTCATCTGATTCTTGTGGTCTTCGTTTGGTGTACTCTCTTCGGAGTGGACAAAGACAGAGCGTTTCCATTCAAAGGGGATATCTTCCAATTGGTGATCATCTTTTTGTTGTCGTATGTCTTCGGGGAAGTGATGACACTCTTCAATCTGCCGCCACTGTTGGGAATGCTTATCACAGGCTTTGTTTTGGGGAATATCTTCGAGTTCAACATCGATAAGGAATTGTCATCAATACTGAGACAGACAGCGCTCGTAATCATTCTGTTGAGGGCTGGCCTCGAGTTGGATCCAAAGAAGATCTTGCATTTGAGTGGCGTTTGTCTTCGGCTGTCATTCACGCCATGTATTGTCGAAACGATAACTGTGGCCATCAGTTCCAAAATTTTACTCTCGTTATCTCTAAAATGGGGTTTTCTAATGGGCTTTGTTTTGGCGGCCGTTTCGCCGGCGGTTGTCGTCTCCGGTATAATACCACTCAAAGAACACGGATATGGATTAGACAAAGGAATACCTACTATACTGATGGCTGCCTCCAGTGTTGACGATATTCTGGCCATTTCTGGAGTCATGTTTTGCATACGAATGGTGTTCGAGAAGAACGCGTCCTTCGTTTGGCTGGCATTCGAGGGACCCATTGAGGCACTCATTGGTGTTATGTATGGAATACTCTTCGGTCTTATCCTATGGTATGTCCCTCAAGAGAAGTACACAATAAAGGCTGAGAAACAGCGACTTATGCTCCTGTTTTTGATCGCACTTATGGTTAAGTTCACCACTAAATTGATAGATATCGAGAGCGCGGGTCCTTTGGCTGCTTTGGTCACCGCTTTCACGGCTGCCATAGATTGGAGACACCATAAAATAAATAAACCGATTCAGGGTCATCTAAAAATATTTTGGATAGTCTTTCAGCCGCTCCTCTTCGGACTGATTGGCACCGAAGTGAAGATAAATGACTTGAAGTCGACGCGAATCTTCTTCGCTCTCATTTGTCTCATTATTGGTCTTACTATGAGATGTCTGACAGCAATGGCTGTTGTCTTCGGGGCTCACCTTAACCTTAAAGAGAAGCTATTCATAGCGCTGGCCTGGATGCCAAAGGCGACAGTGCAGGCGGCAGTCGGTCCCATCGCACTGGATGTGGCTCGTGAAAAAAATGCCGAGGACAGTGTCATATCAAACGCCGAGTTAGTCTTGACTATCGCTGTGTTGTCAATAATGATAACCGCGCCGTTGGGTTCGGTGTTCATCGCTCTCTGCGGACCTAAACTTCTGAATAAAGTGGAAAAAAGTACTTCAGTTTCTGTTGGAATCACTCAAAGAAGTCGAAACACCGCCGATGACGAAGAAGAGGGCGAAACCAAATGACAGACCAAACGACAGACAGACCACAACTCTTTCGACTCTTATATTAATTTTCATTTATTTACCTCTTTTTGTAATATTTTAATTAAATTAATAATAAAATGATTTAGATTTGAATAAAACTGTTTTTATGACAAACTTAACTTAAATTACTTAAGGAAAATACCCAATCATTTCACATACAATTTGTATTTTCTAGTTTAGATTCTTGGCACTAGTTTTCAAATGTTATTTAAAGTGTTATTAAAATTTTCAACTCAACTATCAATTTAATAAAATCGTCGAAAATTGAAAAAATAAACTTATTTTCAGAAACTATTTAATTTGAAATTTCATTTATTGCAAATCCTTTAATAAAAATTGAGCATGCCATTTGAAAATGCAGTTAGTAAACGGTATCTTGTGCCAATTTAGCTTGGAAATTTATCAGATGATTTATTGAAATCATCAAGCGGAAATAAATCTATCGCATATATTATTCTGAATAATAAATGTTCTTGTTTGAATTGCTTAAGGATTAATCTATAAAATTATGAGTTTATTGAAAGTTTGAGCGCTATTTATAACCGATTGACGTATAACCGGATCATTTCACCAAATTTTGATAATAAAATCAATAATTCAAGAAATATGTATCTAATTAACAGTCGAAACATATTTGGAAATTATATTTAAAACAAGCCATCAGTGGTGCACACGGGGTGTGGTCTCTAATAAATATTTGGAACAAGATCAATAATTATCTGGATAATTATTTATTCATAATTTGTCTAAATTCATAATTACATTATTTATATATTTTTTTGTTCATTGAATTTTCGAAATAATAATTTCAAAAATAATTTTACATTTTCTTTGATAACAATAAATATAATAAATTATGTAATTGTGTTCAATAAATAACATTCTTGTGAATAAATGAGCATGTTAATGTGGGATATTAACAGATTGCAGGTTGAGTTGATTTTATCAGAATTCATGAATATTTGAGAAAAATAATTGCAATAAAATTCGATATTTTGAGCCCTTTTTCAAAAACATTTATAAAATTCTTGAAAATAATTCGAATAATCTTCAACTTTCAGAATTGAACAAGATAGTTTCCACAAACAAATACCTGAATTACAATGAGTGACCTTTGAATTGCATTGAGATCATTCAAAAATTACAATAAAACTGAGTAAAGTCCATAAATTCTGAAAAATCAACATATAGTGGAGACGTTAACCTCGGAGGAAGAGTTGAGACAATTATAATAATGAGTGACAATCAGAAGAATATAATTTCAAAAGAGATTCGTTTTTTGTATGCAAATCAATAATTAATGTCCGGATCGTTATCACGAAAGTCAATGTGAGAGTCAATTAATTATTGTTTTGAACGATTGGTTTCCAAACGTTTCTCACAATTGAATGCTTTTAACGGATTTGCACTTCACTGTCATTGTAGTCAATGGCCATCACTTGCCTTAAGTAAAGCACAAATCCAATTGAAATGAGTGTTATGACGGAAAGGGTGGCCGACAACACAATGAGGCCGAACCTCTGGTAAACAATAAACAAGAATAAGGATAAAAATCCTAACGATATAAGTGTGAGTAGAGCCCGGACACGGTTAAAGTGAAACGACTGGCGCTCCGACCGCCAGCCCTGACTCTGGCAGTACTGCTGGGGCTGTGGCTCGTCCTGTGGTGATGTGCTTCCAGACATAGACTGTTTAGAGGCGACTGTTTGTGGAAGATTTCGCATAATTATAAATGACGACAATCACCACATAAATGAATCTTAAGTTCTGAACTCTCGCTGGCAATGGTATGCCTTTCGGGGACACACCTCTCATAGGATATCATTATATAAAATATATTTTAGACTAAAAATAGTTTTTCAATACTTGATATACACGAGAATAATATAACCAGAATCGCAACCAATCACATGATGTGCAGAATATTACAATTTCTCAAAAATTTTCGATCAGAATATTCTGTGTCCGCAGGAATCTCATTGAAAAGGGTGTACAGAATGTATCCAACAATTCCGGTTCTATTCAGAAGTGGAAAAACTTATTTCACTTTCAATGGTAAACACATGAATGCGAAAAGAGTTGACCACTAAAAGTGCACACAAAGGACTGGTAGGCATCGACAGCTTCAATAGTCATTAAATAACATCACAACACTCGGGCACAGGAAAGGTATGCTCAGAGCCTTGACATAAAAAAGCTGTTATGACTTATGCGGCACAGAATTCCAATAGAGTTTACATTTATAAACAGAGAGCACAACCACATTATGAAGTGCTGTTTGGCCAATAATTTTCATATATATGTTTTATAAATATGGTTTAACCCCTACCAGAATCGCACAGAATAGAGGAAAACATATTTTTTACTACTTTTTCAATATTGTGTGGTTTCTATGCGACTACACTAATATTGATTACGGAATGGGAGCTCTTCTTCTATAACACAGCACTCGGCTATATCCCCATACCTGTGCCGTCGAGTATTGGAGAGGTACAGCACTGGCATTTCATGAGTATAATCCCTAATATTCATATAATAATAATAAATATATTGAGAAATAAAATTTTATTATAGAAAATAAAGTATATTATATTTAATTGGATA
>JAQGBD010002353.1:0-10279 GCA_034698165.1 Punctoribates punctum
TTGTGTTTTTTCTGAGTCTCCAACGAAAAAAAAAATCAATTATTTGTGTTTCGCTCAGAATATAAAAGTATTGAATGAATGGAGTGAGTAATAGGAGAGACCAAAAATGCTTGGATCACAACAAATGATGAGCTGAGCTCTAGAATAAGAATCCAATCTTCAGCGACAATACGTCCTCTGACGCGGTCTTCCTTGAGAAAACATATTCTTGGTCTATATTTCGACTTCTCTTTCCATTTGATTAATGGCTATTTTGTTTGACTGCTATCTGTCCCCAAAAAATATAGTGAACACCGACTGAGTGTTTCACAACACAAATGATTGAATTTGCTTTTTATTCCACTTTTACTTCCGTTTGCTTTTGTTTTATTTATTTCGCTTAAGAGACAAATGAATTAAACTTAAGAATTCTATCGAGTAAACAGAGATGATCAGGATCTTTTTCTTTGGCTCGATTCTTTTGGTGAATTTCAACCTAATATGAGCTTACTCTTTATAAAGCGATAGAAAAAATCCCAGGTCCAATGGAAAGTTAATACCAGAAAATGTTTAGAATCTAAACTTTAGATCAATAGCACATTCTTCTTGTTTGATTACACAGTGTGTAGGTCCCAGCCAAAATATAATACCCGAAAAGAATTAATGAATCATCTTGGAATAAATATAGGAATTAACTTTCGTCTGATAAATAATAATATAATAAAAGCTAAGAATAAATACAATTATTTTTTGGACAAAATCTGATTAAAGACTAAATTAGAGTTATATTTGGTTTTGATTAGAGTTTTCGTTAATCTTTGGGTAAATACTTCAATCGAATTATTCTTGGTCAAAGCAAATTGATTGAGTAGGATCAGTTTGATTAAAAAAGAAATTTTCAATTTATGAAATGCATTCACTTTTGTCTACTATTTTCAGTCGTTTCTTATTATTTCTTTATCTTTAATATTTGATTGAAATTTATTTTTATTATATCCCCGCAAATATCAAATATAAAGAACGAGAGCCAAATCGAAAATATAATTCCAAGCTTTGTATCAGTGGTTAAAAGCAGAGCAAAGACTAAACTTCTGAGTTCGGACCAAATTTAATAAAAATGGAAAAATTTTTGATAAGAATTTATTTGGTTTTGTGTTCACCAAAAATAAATAGAAAATGAGTTAACAAATAGTCGGTCTCTCTCTCTCTCTCTCTCTCTCTCTCTCTCTCTCCTCTCTTTCCTATTATTTCCTTTCTGTACTTATAAAGGAGCTGTCTCTTTGATAATTCTTTGAATCCATTTATTGTGAATTCGATGGAAAATTTAATCAATATTTTAAAAGAATGGATGAGAAAAATAAGCAAATTCTTAGCGAAAGCTTATATTCAGCGCATAATTGAAGTGAATTCTTAACAGAAGTTTTAGAAAATTTTGACGCATTTTATCAAATTTCTAAACTTCATTAAAAAACCTATTTTTACCATATATTCACTTAAGACTATTCTATTTAAAACACTCGAGAATACGTTGTCAATAGTATTCCCATCAGGAAATGTGCAAGCTCATTAACATGTTCAACTTGTTTCAAATGTATTTGCTTAAGAAAGTTGATTTGGGTCTCAACCTTTGGGTTAGTCCTTCGCTATCCTCCGAATTAAATTTCATACTATTGTTGATAATTCTAAGGACCGAAAAAATCGATGCAGTATAATGATCTTGCTCATCAAATATTTGCTTGAAAATGCTATTAAGTGTTAGTGATAGACAAGATCCAATTACTCTGTTTTCGTCTTTCGATTCCGTAATTATAAGTCACAGAACATTAGATATTCTGAAGATAAGAGTCGTGAGCAGCCATTGCCAGCCATTGCCGACTCAGTTCTGTTTGTTTGAGAACTTCTTTGGTATCATTGATTTGTTGCCTCAGTTTTAATTAGCAACAAAATAATGTGTAAATAATATTCTTTTGTTAGTCTCGAGTTTGGGTTTCCTAAGCGATAGATAAGAACCTAATCGAGGAAAGTTTAGTTTCACTTCACTATCGTTTTAGGGGATGTTTTGCTAAGCAGCCGAAGCAGCTCTCTCTCTCTCTCTCTCTCTCTCTCTCTCTCTCTATCTCTTCTAATAAACCTTAAAATTGATATTTCATATGAAACTCTTCTGACATAAATACTGCAGAAACTGTTTCCTAGATTTTGATTCTTCGCAAAGAAATAAATAATGAAAAATACAAATATTTATTGATTGCAGAAAATTGACTGAAAAGCGACCGAAATATTCATGAAATATGTTTTACTTCTGCTTTGAATTACAAAATATTTTCCATTTCAAAGCCAAACACAAAGAATACATTTTAATGTAATTTTGCGTTTTGTTGGCTTTTTAGGACTTATTTTCGTTTCCATTCACTTCCCTCAAGGATGAGCAAGGTAGTTTCACGTCTTGTTACAACTCTTATTTAAAATGAGTTGAATTGTATCCTCTATTTTCATAATGGTCTCGATTGAATTATTCTCGTTTAAACCCATTCGGCATAAATATCTTGCATATATCAAAAGTAAAATTGAATTTTCAAAAAATAATTGAAAAACAGAGCAATTATTTCTAATTTTCAGTACAAAAAATGAGGAAAATTGTGTTCAACTTTTAAAATTGTGTTGCAATCGATAAGTAATTTTGATTGCACACGTCTACTATTAATAATTTGTGCCTGGATTACATGGAAATTTTAGCCATAATTATCGGTTTCACAACTTTTACATAGAATTACATTTCAATGAATATATAATTGAAATTTATATTTAGAAATGAATACAAATTGGCTGAAATTCTCGACCAAAATGGCTTTGTTTTGTATTTTGTGTTCTGAGCCAATTATCTTGGCTATTACCGAACGAATTACTGGCTAACATTACTTTTTATTTATTCATTCAAATTCCTGCTAAACTCGATTCCCTTAAACCAGACTTTTATTATACAATTAGTGGAGAAAAGGTTTTCGCAAAATATATATTTTTATGTATTTCTATTTGATTAAGACTTTTAACAAGATTAAAATGATTAATACTTACGATTCCAATATTTCATAACTGAAGAAAGGGATTTCATTTTCCAAAAATATCTTTCAATTATTTAAACCACAATTATTTTAATTTACAAAATCTATTAATTTTTAAGTTGTTTATTGTCGTGATGTTTCCGATGAACTGTGCTTGATAACCTTTCTAATGTTAGTAAATTGATCAGTAGATTCTCGAAGGCCCTAAAATATACCAAGTTATTCATAATTTAGAGACAATATCATTATTGATCATGGTAAGGTAGATCTGTTTCACAATCTTGCAAATCCAATGATGATTATCTGTTTCGAAGAATTATTCATAGTTTGATTCAATAAAAATTTATTGAATCTATTTCACCTTTCTTGAGTGACCAGGATCAATCAATTTGATGTGAACAAGAATAAATAAAAGCGGCCGCCCTTTGGTCGGACACATCCAATATTGAGATACATTAATAATTGAAAGATTCACTTAAATGATTGGGTTCTTCATTCTCTTCAAATCTATCATTAATTCGATACAAAATAAAAGTTTTGCCTCATTGGCAACAAGCTTGGTGATTTCACACTGCATTTATCAGGCAAAACATATATGGAATAGAAAATCTCGTTTTTCATGAATGTTTTTATAAGAAATTCCGGATTTATAAACATCTCTATTGAAGAGAAAAAAATAATTTTGAAAACTTTGAGGCGAAGTATAGAGAAAGCGATGCTTTGAATGCGAGAAAAATCAATGAATTTTCTTTAAACACATGTTTTCTACGAAAAACACATTAATAAACATCAAGTATTTGTTAATAATGAGTTTTCTCGCTCTGGAATAACATGAATTTTACCTGAAAATTAAGATTTATATACCTGGCTATTAAATGTTCATATTATGAGCGAACACACATTAATTTTCTTGTTGTCCGTCCAGAGCTCTGATATTTTTTTTTGCACCTAATCTCTCACATAATGAATGCGTTCATCGTTTCTAATCTAATGAATCAAAATCAGAGTCCACTCGCAAAACAACTCAAACACTCTGTGGAAAGGCTTTTCCTGTATCTCTCTTTTGATTAGACATCACTTTTGGGAGTCTTGTATATGAATCATAACTTGTGATGAAAATAATTGGACATTGAATTAGTCCCAGAATTTGGAATCTTCGGGAACTCTGTTTAATTCACAGAATTAATTAATTTTGAATTGCATTCAAAGCTTTTAACGAAAGAATTTTTATTAAAACTGAGCAAAACTTTACTCAATTTGAAAACTAATTGACGAACCAAAGGCTCTGAATTGAGTCAACAATTTTTAATTGGATTTGAATTAACGAAAATTCTATTAAATGTATTATAAAACTTGACTTTCATTTGCCTTTCAATGCATTTCAATATAATTGTAATGAAATATTAAATGAAAATTCATTTAATACTTGCATTTATTGGTTATTCAATTTAGTTAGTAGCTCAATTTTCTTCCGCCCTATTGCTCGCTATTTTTGCTTTTTATTCGTTTCAAAAATTCTGAATTTCAGAGATCTTATCCCGAATTCAATTTAAAGCTAAGTTATTGAGAAATCAGATGAATATTCAGAATCACAGTTTGAGTTCTCAAATATGGATAAAATTTTCCCAGAAATCGGATATTTTAGAAAAAAAATACAAACATTTTTTGCAATTAGAGAGAGAGAGAGAGATTGCGACCATCCGGGAGAGTCTATGAATGAAAAGGTGTGTTACTTTTATGTTAAAAACCCACTATTGATCTGAAGCCTCGAAAATATTGATCGACTCGGATAAGAATTGTTGCTCTCTTTTGATTTTCAGTGACTATTGCCACACATATTCAGCACCAACTCATAGATTATTCTTTAGGCCTGTGTTAGGCTTGTGTTCCTTTTCTCATTCTGTGCGGAATAATTCATTCTCATTAAACTCCATTTACAGTTAGATCTATGATTAACATTAGTTTTTATGCTAATTATATCCTCGATTAGAAAAGCCTTTATTTTATTCAATACGAAATTGATTGCACTGTTTTTCTACACAAATATATTTTTCTTTATTCAATTCAAAAATTATTATCCATTTATAAAAATATTTTTAAGTCTTTGATTTTTAAATCTTGTTTTCTGACAAAAGAGCCGTTAATTTAATTCAATTTTCAAATCAATTGCTTATTATTTTGAATATTATATGAAAAGATAAATTTGACCTAAAATTCCCGTCTCATTCCAATATTGATTCCAAGGTAACGAAATAGAGTTTAATAAACTGTCATGTTACTCTTCACTCAGGTTTTTGATTGAATTGATCTATAAAATTACATTTTAGCCAGAATACTTTATTATTATATAAATTAATCTAATTAGCATAACTTACTCATTTAATTTTTCAGATGATATTTATCATGTTAAATTATATTTGTTTGTTAACTCATATATTAATTGAAACAAATGTAATACAAGTGATTGAATTAAAGAACGAAAATTGAGAAAAATTGCATGAATTTAATGAACTTCTTTCAACGGGCGAATTTTTTTTGCATCTAGTTTCTTTCAATCAGATCTATTTTGATTTGCTGTTAAACTCATCCGAATCACTAGAGGTCTTGTATTTATTCAGGAAATCATTTTGAAAAATACAATTTCCTTTTCTTATATAATCTTTTATTTTATTTATATAATAGTTTCGTTCAATAATTGAAATGCGAATAAAAGTTAATAAGAATTGTCTTCAGGAAAGGAAAACTGATTTTTGGATAGAAGTCAGTATTGAAATAAATTTTTGATAAGTGTTTTCTACTTGGTAGTTTCGGAAAAATAAATGTAACGCCAGACAAGATCAATAATTAATCAACTAGATTGTTTTTTTATATCTTATTAAAATAGTTGAAATAAATGCCAACTAATTCTTCGTCAGCTTTTTGGCCGTCGAAAGAAAAATCATTAGTATTTCAAACACGAAATGTATATACAATTCATTCATTAAGTAGTTTATTGATAGACCTGTTTTCCAGTCCATTGTCTTATAGACTATATTAATATTATGGATCTGTAGACGTATTCTGAGCGACAAATCATTATAACATTTAATTCATGTGTTTATCTGTTATTCCGTTCCTTATGGTGTCATCTGTTTTCACTACATTTCCTAAACTTATTTATTTACCGATATTTCAAAAACAATCGCAGAAACCGTTTTCACAGACTTTTACAGACTTTTAGTTTAATAGGAATTCCCTCTAATTCTGAATTTTATTATTATTTTCTATTGTGTTTGTAATTCAAGACATGTCTGGGAATTGAAATAAAAATAACTTTCAATACATTTAATCAACTAATGTATTAAAAATTTGTTTCAATTAGTCGGACATAGAATTTGATGGAAAGAAAAATTGAGACAAATTTCATTAGTTTAACCTGATTAAAAAGAGAAGACAGTCCTAGTTTATTTGTTTGCTCATTGCTTGGTTGCGAATAAAAGAGCATTTTATATATGAAAAGGTTATTAACTCAACAATTCATTCATAATTTGTTTTATAAGCCATTAGTTATATTATAAATAAATTTATTGCTTATAATAATAGCTATAAAATAGTTGCCATTCCTCGAGAGTAACAGAACTAAAGCCGAAGAATAGATTAAGTGAATAAAAAGACGAATAGAGTCCTATTTTAAAATGACATTTCTTATTATTATCATTACGTTGAGAGTAAACTAATAATTTATTTATTCTTTTTATTCCTCTCCTCTTTTTCTCCGCGTTATTCTTCATTTATTGTCCGATCCGTTTCGTTGAACACTTGATTCTGTCCTTCGGTTCGATTCCTCTTCACAACTATCCGTCCGTTTGTTGCCATTGTTTGAAAACCACTCTTCGCTCGATTGTGTCAATCATTTGGTGACTGTCCTCGCACTACATTATCGATAATTATTTGACTGACAAAAACAAAACCGAATCCATTCCTGAAAACCGGTCGTTCATTTGGATGGACAGGTCGTTCAATGATAGCCAAAAAAGGTGACGGCTCTAACGTCAAAGAGTCAACCGATTCAAGTAATACCACACTTGAAGACGAAGACGCCAAAGGTTTGCACCAAAACTATCTCTGATATCAATTGACATTACATTCCTCTCCAAAATTCCTTTCCCTCTAATAATATGAGCTATTCTTTAATCAAAACAATTTAATCTAATTTCTTATTACTTTGGTTTCTATATTCACTTCTCTATTATTTTCGAATTATTGCGAAATTCGCTTAAATTTTGATTTATCGGATCACCAAGATGCGCTTTCAAGCCTCTATGAATTTTATGATTAATTTTTGCTTGGTGTTGTCTCGAAGCTTTTTGAATGCCATTATGATATTTCTCAAAAATATTTTACTTTTGAATGACTTTCATCGGCACATAAATATTCTTGGCTTAAATTTAATTCTAAAAAACATTTCGACATTTGATTCATATATTTTTTTTTGTTTCTTAGTCTTCAATAAAACGTTTTGTTATCTCTGAATAGTTAATAAATTTTAACCAAAAGTTTCAAATATTTTTCTTTAAGACAAACAAAAAGAAAAAATTTTATTATTTATGTATTTGTTATGGTATTCAACAAAAGCAAGTTTTTAGTCCTCTTTTTTGGTGAATTTATTATCATTTTAGGCAAACTTTTGTAATAAGATGAGCTCGACATTAAACTATAGGAGTTAGTGATCCAGAGTAAATATACAGCGATAGTCGGATAAAGTATCCGAACACTTGTTATTAACTTTTTTTGGTTTGTTTTATCTTTTATTACAAACAAAACATAGACAATAGAGACAGAGATACTATTTATGTCCGTTCCTTTGCTTACGATTTTTATGTTTATTTCTATTCCGTTGTATTCTGTGTACGAAAACATAGTCTAACAGAATATTCTTTATATGTATTATTCAATTGTTAGTTATATTCTGTTTTATTTTCCTTCAAATTTATTTCTCAATCTTAATATCGAAGTCTGTATATCGTTGTCGTCGGAGTGTTGTTGTTGTACTTGATTTTGATGTTGTCCTGTATGTTGTGTGTGTGTGTGTTGTGCCACACATTCATTTATTTGTTGAAATTGCATTTCTTTAAATGGTTTTCATCCTCTTCATGACCAGACTGTTCAATACAACAGCACGGAGTAGAGCGCAGTAAAACTGTAATACAGGCTGACGTTAACGCAGGTAATAGTTCATGATTATAGTCAAATGGAAACACACATACAAACAATACACTATCACATTATTGAACACACCATTCCCCCAACTGATGACCAAGATGGACATTGAATTATTCATCCAATACCTGAATATATTATTGAATTTAATATTGAATGAGCACATTTTGCCAAGCTTCATTTCACTTATGGAAACTCAATATTCTTAGGGATTTCGATCGAAATGTTTCCTGAATTTTGAATGAGCTAGTTCCTGCGAGTGCTACTTTGATTTGGATCATTTGCTGTGAATATAGCTTGCTAAATCGGGAAGAGTCAAACTCGAATTTATCAAATAAAGAGGTGTTTGGTCAATATTCCTGCCCTTTGGTCATCAATGAGGGGAAGAGTAACACATTTGTTGTTAGAATTGATTCTCGTTTAGAAAACTAACACCAATTTGAAGACAATATAAATGTATTTACAAATGCATTGATTTTATTAGTCAATAGATTTTCGTGTGTTTAACACTTCCAACGAATAATCCATCAAAAAATATATTGCATTTGAACTCATCCATAACAATCTAATAATAAACACTCTGCATATTGCAAGTTGCTTTTCTAACTCTTCTATTTATAACCCGAATTTCAAAAAATAATCAATCAGAATATGAGGCACACAAATCTATCTAGATCCCTTTAAATTACTAATCAACTAAATTGAAACTGGGGACTCTAATTGGAATATTTGCATCCGAGGCTTACAATTGTCTGGATAGATAATTATCATGGGCAATTTGCTAAATTATTAAGTTTAACATGCTCATTAATCGGAGCTTAACTCCGAGTCCTGTCGTTTACTCGATTCCGAATCCCAGACATCAATAAATATTTATTAAATGAGAAAATCGATTGAAAATCCATTTAATAAATAGATAAGTTTAGTCTTGAAAATTGCATCTGGGAATATTTTTGAATAGAAGCTAAGCAGGAGTTCTTTGATTTTCTGTTTTATCTCGTTCTATATTTTAGACATTTTTCCGTTAAAAACATCAAAAAAGTTGAGTAAAATTTCAATTTTATTCCTTTTATTTCTTTTTCTTATCTTATGTTAAGTTTGCGGAACAGCTATAAAACGGCACAAAACATAAAATTAAATGTTATTATAGTCTCCTTTGCGAACAGAATTCATCAGTGAATTCACGTATGAATTCTATTCAGTGAAGTGCAGTTTTTCATAGGGGCTCAGGAGGGGGGCTCACGAAGGGGTTCACTCTTATGTGAAGCAAACACATAATTGTTTGGCGCCATATATTTCAATTAATTTTTTTAAAATCCAGAAGTAGTTGATGTTATGCCCCACTGGTTACCCCTAGTCTTCATTCGTTTGTCTCCAAACTGAAAATAGTCTCTTATTTTAGTCGTTTTGAGTAATAATTTCGAGAGTAGAGCACAAAAAGGCTATAAAACTGAATGATTTAATCTTCAATTATTGTGAATCTCTTCACTCTTTCCCAGAACTTCAGATTTGATTCTAATTCACGTTTTTTTAAATCTTATTTTTTTTTATTTCAAAGTCAATACTTGAGTTTTAGATAAGACTGTAATCTCTTTTGAAATATTTTTGAAAAAAGGCAGTTGCAAGGTAATACAGAACTTTACGTCTAGAATCTAGTGATGCCCAAGCACCTTCAGTCAGGGGGGGAAGACAATTTTTTTTCCTCAGAGGGGGGTCAGAGGGGGGTATTTTCCCCGAGCCAAAGGGGGGGGGTAAATTTTTTCCGAGCCTTCCAAAAAAATCAAAGGGGGGACCAAGGTAAAAATTTCCCGCCTCGCTTCGCTCGCGAGTCTATTTTAGGGGGGGGGGGTCTCACCGACCAAAAATTTCGAGGGGGGTATTTTGGCTATACCCCCCCCCTTTGGGCATCACTGCTCCATCACTGAAAATAGAGTAATAGAAAAGGAATTAGGTCTGTGCTGTTGTAAGGGCTCACAAACATATATACATATATAATATAATAATATTTTATTCATTCTAATAGTTCGGTAATTCTGTTAATT
>JAQGBD010002354.1:0-10278 GCA_034698165.1 Punctoribates punctum
GTTACATTCTGTTCGTCAGCGCTTATGGTTTTAGTCTGGAATGTGTCCATTCATTGGAATCATTGGTTTCCTCCAAAAGAAAGCGAAACCGAATCGTCGTCTCTGAGCGTAAACTCGGCCTCAGTTAATGACCCGATGTTTTAATTCCATATAAACTAAATTTATTGTCAGATATTTTTAAATTCTTAAATATATAAAAATAAAACAATTGTTTTGAAATATTTTATTCATATTTAATCAGTTTTAAGGAAATCTTTGAATAAATGTGCGAAAAGTTTATGAGAAATCATATAAAATAAGTTTATATAAGTCTATGAAATCTGTGATCAGCGCAAAGAATGGATCCATTGGTGAGAATGTAGTGTTTTTATCGGTCTAATGATGGCCTCGGGTTTGAGCAAATTATTTATCATTTGGAAATAGGCCTGGATAATAAATATTTTGCATTCCGATTTTGGTCAACCAGGTTGCAAATGGGTTGCAAAGGGGGGCAAAAGGGAGCAAAAATTGCAATCACTATCGGATGTGAATAACTTTATTTGTGAACAGGTTTTTGATGTCATTCATGTGATGTAAACAGTGATCACATTTTTCACTTCAATTCACGTTTTCATCACTTTTTGGTTAAAAATATATTTAAAATACATTTAAACTTAATTTTAGTATCAATTGAAATATAAATAAAAGCCATATATTGTCTGAAATGCCGCCAAAGCGTTGTTTCTATGAAATAATGGGTCTTCCAATGGACGCCACCGAAGAAGACATCAAAAAGACTTACAGACAATTGGCGTTAAGTTTACATCCGGACAAAAATCCGGACAATTTGGAGTCGGCTACCAATCAGTTCAAACTTCTTCAGGAGGCGTATGACATACTATCGGATCCAAAGGAAAGGAAATGGTTTGTAATCACAATTAGTTTTGGTCTCATTTCACCCAAAATTATTTCTGATCTCAAATTGATTAACAAATTTTCACTCTTCTGAAGGTATGACAAACACAGGGATTCAATACTTTGTGGTCAGAATCGCGACGATATTCAAGACAAAGAGGTCGACGTTTTCCCATATTTTAGTTCTTCGTCTTATTCTTCGTTTACGGACGAAGAAAATGGTTTTTATACCGTTTATAGAAAACTATTTGAAACCATCGCTGAGGAGGATATCCCGTTCAGAGATGAAGACAGTGAAGTTCCGCCGCCTTTTGGCGATTCTAAGACCCCTTACAGTGATGTCCATCGGTTTTACTCTTATTGGATGAGTTATTGTACATCAAAACCATACTATTATTTGGATAAATACGATATATCGGAAGCCCCTAACCGTAGGGTCGCCCGACTTATAGACAAAGAGAACAAAAAAGTTAGAGATTCGGCAAAAAAGAAAAGAAATGAAGAAATTCGGGTATAATTTGACTATTATTTGGTTTTTTGTTGAATATTAATTTTATTGATGTTTTTCAGCAATTGGTTGAATTTGTCCGCAAAAGAGACCGAAGAGTGGCTCAGAATAGGAAGAAAATGGAGGCAAAGGCTGAAGAAAACAAAAGAAAGGCTCAAATGTTAAGACAACAACAAATTGAGGCCCGAAATAAAGAACTGGAAAACTATTGTGAGTCTGAGTGGACATCAATGGCAGCTCTGGAGGACGACCTCAAAGAAATTGAAGAACAATTAGATAAAGAACACAAAAAGGGTTCGAAAAAGGTGGACAACAGTGACAGTGAGGCTGAAGAAGAAGACAATTTGTATTGCATTGCCTGCGATAAGGCCTTCAAATCAGACAAAGCGTTTGCAAATCACGAGAACTCAAAGAAACACAAATCAAACGTCGCTTTTCTCAAAAAACAGCTCCAAAACGACGAACAACTCATTGAAATCGATTCTTGACTTTAATCCTCTCTTTATTTAATTGTTTTGTTAGTAATTTATTCAAAAGGTTTTATATATTTTGTATAAAAAGTAATGTTTTCCTTAATTTCATTCAGATTTTTGAATTTCCCATTTAATGAACCTTTTATTTTGTCCTTGTTCATTTCTTTACTGCCCTCTGATATTCTTGGAAATGAAATCCTTATTTCAAAGTATTGGTTAATCTTAAGTACAAAATAAATGGAATAATGACCTAAATTTCAAGTTGTTCTCTATCTTTGTGGGGAAAGTCCGGTCGGGAGGACGTGTGCGCAGCAAAGAATAGGACAGAATAGCTCACCCAATGCGGAACTATTGATGTAACGAATATTATCCCATTTTTAATACAAATTATCAAATATGAGTCAAATAAATACATTTTTATAAAAATATTGATAAAAATTCTTAAATAATTCTTATATTTTCCTGAAATTCATTGAAATTTGTAAACAGGGACAGCCTTTTCAGCCTCCATTCAAATTGTAAACACCGAGTAGATAATTGGAGAACAGCCCTCACCTAATCTGATAACAGTTTAACTCTTCTTCAATTCAATCAATTTGTAGTCAAATTGAAAGCTATTTTTGTTTTTGAAGAATTTCAGTAAATCGAGTTAGCTTGGTAATAGCTTGGTAACCTATCATAATTGTTGGCCAAATTTGGTGAAAAAAACTTTGTTTTGGATGCAATGAGGATATTATGCCACTGAGAGACAGGAAATTAAAAATAATTGTCAATATTTTTACTCTGAATTTCATTAAAAATGTTAACAAAAGTAACAAAAGAGTCAAAACAAATATGTTTTTTGGTTGAGTTGCACCCAATCCTAGTCTATACGCAAATGCGGCCCAAAAATGAGTTTATTTGAATGGAAAACAACTTTAACTTAGTTATGAAACCAAATTATGGGTCACTTAGACTAAAACGAGCCGTCATTCTAATCAAAACTAATGAATTCCCAGAATTTTTCTTTGTGTTGATTCTTGAAAACCAGTTTTAGCTTACATTTGGAGTCAACCAAAAGGATATCTAATTTGAGTTTTCGGGAGAAACACAACTTCTTAGAGGATGTTATCGTTTATTATCGAAAAGTTTCGCTTTTGAGATGAATTCAAGTTTTTTGTGATAAACTAAATCTCATTAATTTTGAGATACATTTTCATTAGTCGTCAGACGTTTCAATGTTTTCCAAGAAGTTTAAACTTTCAGAAAAAGCTTAAAAACATTTAATAAATTCTAAAAATGTTTTAAAATTCATTTGTTGTTTGAATAAAAACAAAATTCTGTATATTATAGGAAGTGAACAGTCCTTCAATATATTCCGAAGTATTAACAAATAATTATATAGTATTTCGAAACTATAATAACACGAAAAATGAGAGGATTTTTGTTTTTTCTCAAAGAAATCAATATTTGGAATCGATTTTTGTCTCGAAATTAGGACATATTTCAAACATATCTGGCTTTTGACAGAACCACAGCTCTGAACAACTGATTAAAACAGATATTCTTTTGTTTAACACAAGTAAGTAATGGATATCTATTTTAAAATTTATTTATTCCAAGATTAAAATGAAAATCAATGAATTTTAATCAGT
This sequence comes from Punctoribates punctum, assembly GCA_034698165.1. Classification (NCBI taxonomy): domain Eukaryota; kingdom Metazoa; phylum Arthropoda; class Arachnida; order Sarcoptiformes; family Punctoribatidae; genus Punctoribates; species Punctoribates punctum. The sequence continues at coordinate 3,510 of JAQGBD010002354.1, forward strand.
GAAGCGATAATTCTTTGATTGAAAGAATAAATAAACTTTTCATTCACTCAAAGAGATAATAAGCGAACTGAAGGTTATATCGGATCTAATTTTAATAATTTACTCAAATATAAACTCATTATTACTAAAGCTCTGTATAATTGGATTCTCATTAAATTCATTGAAAATACAGTCGACTCTTATTTTGGTTAACGATTTCATGAAAATCTAAATCCAATGATTACCAAGGACCAGTGAGGACGAAGGTGGGGGGAGGGGGTTGTTTAGGCTAAAATCTGAGGGAGGGTCCCGTCGAGCAAAAAAAACTAGGGGTATTTACCCTGTACCCCCTTCCGCATCACTGTCAAGGACAGTCTATAACAATGAGTACTATCAAAATAGAATAATTTCCACAGAATAATAGACTTTGTTTGAAATTTTCTCTATTTTTCCCAAGAATTCTGAATAATATGTAGTTTTCTATTATTTTCCAAACTTTCCACTTATTTATTTCAGAATAGTATGGATTGCATAGACTTCCCATTATTAGTGTAACACTGCATCAGAGCAAGTACTGCATTGAGAATGTGAGCAAGCTCACTTACATTAGTAAATAGCCAATTAATGATAAATTACAGGCAATCCTTAAGTCAATTGAATATTTGTTGAGAAATTCATAAAATTGTTTCTATGCATAGATTTGTCTGTAAATTAAGAGACGGAATAAAATTTTGTGAATGTTTTGTGTTTTTCGCAGTGATTTCAAAGTCTATTAACAGAAGCTTTTGGCTAATCTTTTGGGAAATCGTTGTATAAGTTATAAAATCAAAGGCTTTGGGCATTAAATTAGTGCCAAAAACTTTGGAATTAATAGTTATTTATATCTAACAAATCAGATGACAGACATATACTCTAAGGCCGTCTCTGTATGAGAGCACAGAATCTGATAGTTGTTTCTGACATAAAGTCTCTCACAAATCGATGTTTTAGACATAAGATCAAGTGATGCGCGAAGACATACAACGTTCCCTTTCGGTGCTATAAAAGTGAAACATTAATAATAAATGTCTTTATGTGAAGGACAGACACAGATGTGACTCAAAGATTAAAATTTCAGGTAAAGAATATGTTTATAAGCGAGAGGTAAGGCCCCAAAGCTGTGCTGACATTAATTGCAGTGACATTCACTCCTAAATGCGGGTGTCTTTCGTGCGTGAATTGTTTGAATAGATTTTTATCACAACAATAGACTTATTCAGTCCTATCGTTAGTCCAATACTAGAACTGAATTTCAATTTCCAGGATATGGGAACTCATACTTCCCTCAAACTTCTGTTGCAGAGGTTGGGCACCGTTTGCTTTCAATCAAATAACAGAACTCTATTCCCCTCTCCTGAGTCCTATCCTCTCATCACAAAAGACTCTTCTCTTCTAAAAAAACTTTTTGAACCGAGTGCTGCACACCTGAAGAAAGAGTGGCAGTAGAGTAGAGACAACACCCGTTCCCCAGTTGTGCCTTAATTTTAATGTCATTTAAACTTTAAAGTTCTCATCAAAAATGTTTTGATTTTAGTAAAGACAATGATCTCAAACCGGGTTATATCGGAATTCGTTCTGCCCTTTGATTCTTCTGCAACGCCTTATAATAACTTAGACTTTGATCCAGAAGTTCGTGAACTCTGTCAGCAGGAGTTGGGTAGTCATCAGCTCCGAGTCTCTAAATGTATTGTCGTCGGAGACATTGCTGTGGGAAAGACATGTCTGATAAATAGGTTCGGGTATAATGTCTACGCCAACAACTATAAGGCCACGATTGGGGTCGACTTCGATGTCCAGAAATTCGATATTTTGAAGACACCATTCAGTCTACAAGTGAGTCATTTTTAGAGTCATTTTTAGCATCGCTACGATTACGTGATTTCCTAAATGCCCTTATCTCTAATATCAGGATAACTCTAAACTTGCAAAATATTCGATATTTGAACCGAATTTCCTCTTTTTTTTATCTCCAAAAGCAATTAAATAAACATTTTATATATTGATATCAAAAGTGATTCACTCATTAGATTTGAAATCAAATTATAACTTCATTTCTCAATCAAAGGTCAATAACTAGAAAATTATAGAAAACATTAATTAAAGTTAGAATAAAGCCTTGAAATGAATGAATTGAATCAAATTTGATGACTTTTCGATCACCAGATTATTTGGAGGAACTTTCTTAACACAAATCCCTTTGAGTTCATTGTATGGAACGGAATAATAATTATTATTTAAATTTAATTATTATTATTTAAATTATAATCTGAGGAAAGCCTTTGTTTCATTTGACTCTCACCTAATTCCCCAGATTTGGGATACCGCGGGTCAGGAAAGGTTCAAATGCATAACAACCACATACTATCGCGGATCCCACTGTGCGGTCATAGTTTTTGACCTGTCCAATATGTCAACCCTAATAAGTGCCAGCAAATGGTTGGAAGAAATTCTTGACGCCAACTGTCGATCAGATAAACCACTTCTGTTTCTGGTCGGCACTAAGAAAGACCTGTTGTGTGACAGCGCCTCACAGTTTGTGAGCTCAGAAGCCGCTAAAATCGCCAATCAATTAGAGGCCGAGTTTTGGACAGTTTCGGCACAGAGTGGAGAAAATGTTAGAGAATTGTTCTCAAGAATCGCTTCTTTGACTTTTAACCACATTATGGATAAGGAAATAAAGTCGAAGAGAGAGTCGGCCAACAGTAATGTCAGCGCAAAGTCTGTGAAATATGCGGAAAATTTCATAAAATTATCGAAAAAGAAGGAGAAAAAGAAAAAAGACTTTTGCACTCAATTCAATTGTATCAACAAATAAGACAAACGAAGACTTCTTATTCATATCATTCATAAATCATATCATTTGTTCTTATTTTTAAAATTTTAAAATGAATTTCAAGAAAAGAGACTTAATATTAAATTAATATATACCCCGATCTTTCAATACTTGATTTTGTGTTTAAACTATTTTTTAAGAAAAAGTTGAATAAAATTTGAAAAATTTTGCATATCTTTTACAAACAATTTGAATCAAGGTTCAAATCAGTAATGACTAGGGATGGCTACAGAACACCTCAGATATGTTGTGGCAGATTCCCTCTAAAAAGCTAAATGAGATGGGTGAAACCAAATTCTATCAAAATTAAAAGGTTCGTTGGAAACGTGACATTGGCAGTGGCAAGGTGCTTTGGCAATCTTAAGCAGTTTTCAAATCAAGGCGTAAGTTACCAAAATGGGATCCAGTTTAATTTAGTTGACATATTTTCAACGGGTAGTTCACCAAGGCAAAGGACAGTCTCCAAAGGATAGCATACCTGTTCTGAATAAATTGGTCTTGCTACCAAACCCAATCTTCATCTACTCTAAGGTAAGTGACTATCCATTAATTATCTAGGTTAACTTTCATTTAAATTTAACCTGATATCCATCTGATTTGTTTAATGAATAATAGAATTAAATAATTTATTTAATTATTTTAATTATCATTTGTTTAAAAAAGTTTCAGTATTTTTACCGCATTTGTGTCTATAATAACAGTTTTGTAAATATATTCAGTATTTCATAAATAGTTTTTAATTAAGATTTGCTTTGAGTCTGATTTTAATCCCTGAATATATGCCACAAATTCTAAAGAAAGGAATCAATTAAACAATAAAAACGAATATAAGGCTTAAGACTTAGAAAAACAATAGTTATAGTTATTAATAGATTCGGATTATATTCAAAATTAAATACAGAAAAGATTAGAAGAGAACTAAATTTGGATAAATCTATTGATCGAAACAAAAACATATTCAATGATTTTATTACAAGATTTGAATGATTTGATGGAAAAATAGTGTCATTTGTTTCTGTCTTTGTTTTCACAAAATCTTTTCAAATCGAAGACTGGACTATGATTTCGGGGGTTGTCCTCAATTTTGTGATTCTTAGAGATAGAGTCAACACAACTGCTATCTAAGTGTCTCTTTTTGCTATTTTTCGAGTGATTTTGGCCATTGATTTGATATTTCTTACAAATGTTGAGACAATTTGCTTCTAATTCTTGTTTTGTTATTTGTTTTGTTTTGATATTCGAGTGATTATTCATGTCTTTCAAGCGATCACTTGAACTGAATTTGCTGTAAGTCTTGAACTCTGAAGTCTGAAAAACGGGTTGTTTTACATTTGATAATTCTTTAGATGAGGTTTGAGTGGAAGCCTTTTGCACAGGACTTGCCTTTGGAGGAGATTTGGGACTAATTCTATTCATAGACCTAACTATTGGATGAGATCTTAATTTTGGTTTTATTGGAGATACGGAAACGACTGGTGTTTTGCGGTCAGAATTGTCTTCAATTTGAACTTTTTCTTTGATTTGTGGATCAATTTTGGTCACAACTATACCATTGTCTTTGTCTTTAACAACACTATCATTAGTGGACTCTTTAAGACGTTTATTGATTTCCATTTGTTTTATATAATTTTGACAATCGCTTGGATTTAAGGCAATCCTTAACTCAATTCCCAATTTGTTTCTGTAAATAATGTTTTGTTTGCACACATTTTCGAGTCTCTGTTTAATGTCTTTTTTCTCAGTCAAGAGATAATCGTTGGTCTGTTGAAGAACTTGACTGATGTCCAAAATCTTTTCCAACTGATAGTCTTTTTTGGTGAGTTTGGTCTGCATTTCGAGCAATAGTTTGGCGAAAGTGAGTCTCATTTCATTGAACTGATGGTTAATATCACTCAACTCTCTTCTCACCGAATCTTTTATTTCAAACAATTGTCTCTTAAATAGATTCAAGACTTGAGTCGTTTTATTCTGGAATTGGTGTGACTTCTGCTGACAGGACTCACAACAGACACAACCGAATAGTGTTTGGCTTTGAAATGCCGACCGATTCTCGTTTTCAATGTCACAAAAGTCGTCCAAAAAGCGACTGAATCCGTCCCTTTCGTCTTCATATTCCTCTTCCATTTGAAAATCACTTCCGCTGTCATCAAATATTTTACTTTTGATACAAAATTCATTCAAGTCTTGAGAGAAAATATTGTTTTGATTAAGAAAAACATCGTTTTTGATGACACTGTTGGCCGCAAAACGGCTATAGTTGTGACCACTTCTGGTCAGAACATCGAAATCGAATATATCGACAATAGTGGCCATCATTTAAGTGACTGAAACCAAATCAAATTAAATTTAAAAATCAAAACAAAGGATAAGAAAAGTTTTGGTCAAATGTTTAGAAACGGAAGCGATTTATAAATACTTTACATTAGATCTGAAAATTGATGACAATTATTATCCAGTATTTCATCTGACAATTGGCGCCATAATCGGGATCTGAACCACAGATTAATTGAATAAAAGAGACAAATAGAGGGAAAGTGTCATCACATGGTTTGAAATAATAAACACTTATTTCGTTAGAAAACGAAAGAGACGTCTATTGAGGTCTCCGTCAATACAATCAAAGCTCACTTCAAAACCGACTCTTTTCTCACCAAAACATTTGAATCAAATTAAAAGTCAAATCCGTATTAAATAATTGGCTAAACATTTATATAATACAAAATAATTAATCAACAAAATGAGATGATCTCACTTCAAATTGAAACAAGTAATTGCATGCTGTTTTACTTGTGCTAGATAACTTCAATGATGCAACGGAATCAGCGGATAAATTCACAAATAAATTACGTTCAAAGGTCGACAGATTATAAACTTGGTTAACTTTTACTTGAACGAAATTAGAACAGAGTTTGTAGCATGGTCATATCTTTATTTCGCACAGAAAATAATTTACAGACAAATGAGAGAACATTTTATTCGATTATAACATTTAATTTAGATATAAATTACTTTTTTTCAAATTTAAACTGTAGAATAGGAATGAGCTTGGTCTAGACTCTAGATCTAGTTCTTTTTCAAGAAATGACACTAAAAAGTGAAATGAAGCACCCACACAAATGGCCTAGCCTATCTCATCATTATTTCACTCGACCGACAGTATCGGTAATCCGTTTCTATCTCTTAATGTGATTTTAAATTGTCTTGCTCACTCATTTTTAACAACCAGCCTAACGATCAGCCAAATATAGTGGATGTATTAGTACCAAGCACAGTTCAGCACCAAAACCTGAAAACCTGACCCAAACAATAAAATTAAGATACCTTTTGATGAAATAGAGCCCATTCCTGACTATGAGTAATGAAGTTTAATAACAATAAGCTATGAATTTAAGACTCAAATAGTAATTAGTTTCGAATAATTAGAAAAATCGAAGCTTTTATTCGTCTGTTTTAACGATAGGTATGTAAGCAATGAAATCACTCCCAGATAACTGAATTTACTCAACAGGTTTTCCAAACCCTGTCCTTTGAGTTGACTCATTCCGATGAGTTCAGAATTTTGGGAGCCATCGATTCTTCGCTCATCTGTGGCCTCAACTCTGAAGCTCTCAGTTCTGTGGTTTGATCGTCTGTCCATACGTTCATCGCTTCGATCAGCTCTTATGTCATCACTTCGGACGGAATCTCTTCTTTCGAGTTGATTATCAACGCGATTATCAACTCTTTGATCTACTCTGGAAAAGTCAATTCGTTCGGTTTCTCGGCCTTCGAGTTGATCCTCAACCCGACGATCAGTCCTTCGATCAGCTCTGGAAGAGTCGATTCTTTCCGATTCTCGGCGTTCGAGTTGATCCTCAACCCGACGATCAGTCCTTCGATCAGCTCTGGAAGAGTCGATTCTTTCCGATTCTCGGCGTT
>JAQGBD010002355.1:0-10274 GCA_034698165.1 Punctoribates punctum
TTTATCTCTCTCTCTCTCTCTCTCTCTCTCTCTCTCTCTCTCTCTCTCTCTCTCTCCCTCTCCCCAACTTATTTAGATAATAAAAGTGTTTTTATGCTGTCCTTAAATATCACTTTCAATTAATGGACAGGTATTTCAAATTCAATTGAAAACAATTCCCAATTAAAATCTATTTCAAGAAATTCAAAGTGAAATATAATATTTTAGTTCAATGATATCAGGAGAGCCCGGGTTTTAATTTCAGAAAAATTTTAGATAAATAAACAAATTAATTATGATTTCATTCATTAAAAAAAGTTTATAAAATCGTTTTTCTTAATTATTTCTAATTCGCGTCAAATCTGACGTAATTTTACCCGAATTTTGTGAAATTTTTCCAATTAGGTTAAAATTGAGAACGAGTTGAATAAAATTTTGATTATTATATCTCGTTTTGCGAAAGTTTTTCGAATGTTTCAATATGATCAAGCTTATCAAAAGATCGATCAGTAGTCAACTAGATACAACTAAAGCAGAACTAAATAATCAAGCATAAAATTCCAAATGATTTGGTTAAAATGGAAATTTTCATGAGAAGGGCTTTATTGATAGAATGAGTCTAAATTGATAGCTGCACCTTGCTCATCTCAGATCATAAATTAAATGAACCAATTATTCCATATTTTTCTGTAGAAAATAGTCTTCGAGGAAATAATTCTCCAGAAAACAGTTAATCTTTTTATTTCGTGTATACAACAGAAGGAAAAATTGCACAGAATAATGGTCTGAATGAGTCATATGAGTAAAGAATAAAGCGATGTTCCCTCAATTAACTCACTCAATTAAATAGAACCTTGACACTATCATGCATGAGAGAAATTTTGGAACTTTTGGAATTTGACATGGGTAAATTCAATTAATATTGAAATTAACCCAACGTGGAAGAGTGTAGAGCCTGGGGAATACCCGACTGACCCTTTTATTTCACTTTTCATTCGGTTAATTGGCCTAAAGGTGTGATTCAAAGGATAAGTGTGTTGTCTAGCAATACGTCGGATAAATAAGATGAACCTGTTTATCAATTTTGATCAGTTGATCACATGATAACTATTTCCCATATTTTCCATTATTTCGATTAAAGTTTGACCTCTCACTCAGCTGGATACAATCTAGGTCATTACATCCGAAGATTAACTTCTGTCCATAAGATTCATTACTCAATGATGATCAAGGTGGTCATTATGACTTCCTAACTGTTGTTGCTCTTGGTTATTTTCAATGAATTACGATGAGATCACTACTTAAAGATAGTAATCTAATTTGAACATGGTGAGTTAAAAACTCGAGTTAAAAGACGTAATGATAAAGATAAAGCACTAGGTTTTCCCAAATCGCATAATTAATCATGGTAAAAATCTTAATCAAGTTACTTGATAGGTTTTCAAACTCGGGTTTCTTGGCTTATCATTAGAATGACCAAGTAGCAATAACAATAAAAACCAGTTTAACCGAAAAGGGTTTAATAACCCGAATAAATATCATTAAAATCATCCATTTATTAACTGATAATAAACATAGAATTGAAAGTAATAAATATCAGAGAGTTTATCTAGTGAACTTTGTTACCAAATTAAAATTGAAGGAAAACCTCAAAACTTGATTAATGAACTCAATCCAGTTTTTGCGGGTTTTATACCTGATTTGAATTTTGATGAACACTACCGATGAGACGTTCCCTTCGAACTGTCATATGGAAATTTTGGTCCTGCTTATTTTAACCCTAAATGGTAAAATGCTTTTACCTTTGCCTGAAAAAACGTTTGCCATGGTAAAATGAATTGGAAGGGGAGAGGGAAGGAGAGAGAGAGAGAGAGAGAGAGAGAGAGAGAGAGAGAGAGAGAGAGAGAGAGAGAGAGAGTAACTCCTTTTTCTACATTTTCTGTATTATTGACGTCTTCTGAAGTTATTAATGATAACAAACTCATTAGAAGTTGCGAAATGGTTGCCCTTGGTCTTATTATTGTTCGATTGAGAAATCGATCATTAATTTAATTTCTTTCTCAGAAAATGATTATTAATATTCATTAAAAACAATACTTAAGTGACTCCAACTCTTCCTCCATTTCCTCCGAGCATTTCCTTCAACTCCTCCTAATTTTTTCCATGTCTTCCTCACTCACGACAATTAAATCAAGTAATTTATTATTCAAATTATCTCAAATTTATCCTGCTTGTATGTCAAATACTTGTCTAAAACGTGATCGAAATCACTAACCAGTTAAAACAAATACCAACTAGTACTATTTATACACCATTTCAATGACAAATTCCAGGGTTTTCCAAATAATCGTGATCTATGAACCAGGGTATTTCCACCAAAATGCCAATAGAGCCAAAGAACTTGATAAAAGACCTTGAAGCTTTTGACAATCGGTTCCTCTTTTTAGATAAGACGAATGTCTAACTGTTCGCGTCGGTTGAGCACCACATTAATTATATTCTCATTTGCCAACTATTTTATTAGATGTAAACGACCAAGGTATATTGTATACTCAACCACTTGAGGTTTCCTTTCCTAAACCTGAGGTTATTTTACCAAAATTTCAAAAATACCCCCTTGCAACTTCTTAATTATTAGGCTTGGTATCCATTTATTTAGTAGCTAAAATTAGCCAGGTACCTTCCACATTTGACATTCGATCCAAAGACACGTTTTGTTATAAATCAACAAAAGTGACGAAAACGACTTCGAATGAGATTTATTGGGTATGAACTCAGGTCTTGAAAGTCAGGTCTATTTTCTTCGTTATATTTCAGGAAATTTTGACCTTTGAATCGATAAAATAGTTTTGAAGTGAATTCAACTCAAATGACATTTGATTTAAGTTTTGATTAAAATTATTTCCGAAATATTTTTCTTATACTTAAAATTGATTTTTGTTTTATTACAAATCCATTGAAATAGACTTTGATTTAAAATATTTTTCCGTTTATTATATTTAAAATAAATATAAATAATTATTATATAAATTCTATAGAATTAAGAAATAGATATATATATAAATAATTTTCATATTTTAATTTAAATTCAAATGAATCGATGAATGAATTCAAAAAACAATTTCAAAGATTATTTACGACTAAAATTGGTTTTTCAAACCATTAAATGAACGCCAAATCCACGAGAAATGAGGATTGCTATGAGAAATATTCAGCGATTTTTGATGAATAGATGAGTTTTTTCGGTTGAATTATATCATGATTTTAGCACAAGAAATATGTTTTTTGTATGACATTAACGTTGATATCTTGGAAAAACTCGAGCACCAGTGCAATTGGCTCGAGCACAACTTTGTCTATAATTTCCATCAAGTCATTCAAGTCGTCGTTTTCTTCTTCAAAGTCCGGGTCCTCTTCCAGAGAGTCACTGGTATTGTCCTTTTCGGCGAACAGATTCTCGATTGTAAACAAGCAGAACATGATTTTCAAATGATTGGTGAGATTTGAAGAATAATTTAACAGATGTTACAAAGTTTAAACTCGAATAAGGACCAAGAATTAATAGAATAACTTATTAGCAAGTTGATTTTGAAACAAAAAAACTTTCAAATGAATAAAAACAAACTTTTTAATCAAAACCGAGCGAAGAGTTCGTCAAACTATTTGACTCAATATTTAATTCAAACGTTTTTATCAATTAATTCGAGAAATATTAATAACTATTTGATTACAAAATTGCTTTTATTGAGAAACACATAAGAGTTTTGTAGATCCAAAGGAGACGCCAAACACTTGAAGACTGTGCTCGAGTATTGAGCACTCGACTCATTAGGTATGTTAGTTATAACCAAGAGATTCAAGGTTTTCGCTAATAATTACAGTTAGCGCCGAGTAATACAAAAATAAATATGTTTTATAAACAATATCTGCACTCAAAGTCTCTTAACTAATGCCTAAGACGTCTCTCATTCAGTAATCGTTTGTCTTCAGGGTTTTGGACGGCTTTACAGCCCACCGACCACTCAGTACGTAACCCTTGATTTGAGTCAATGGTCGCATTAATTCCAAGCTTAGATATTTCCAATCCTACAATATATTATATAAAACAGAATAGAAACTTACATTTTTCAGTTTTCAATTTACTGAATTTCATAAATGTTCTAGGAACAACTTTCAAATTGGATTTCAAACAACGAGTCCGTACTTATTGAATGATTCAAACCCAACTATCAGAACTAGAATTTTTTGAACAAGTCTTTGGTATAACTCTTGCAAAACCAGTTTAAACTCAACCAATACGCGAGAGAGAGAGAGAGAGAGAGAGAGAGAGAGAGAGAGAGAGAGAGAGAGAGAGAGAGAGAATAGGGCAGCAAAACAGGACTGTATGTAAACACAGGGAATGAGAAGAATTCAAGGACTTGGTGTCAATAGTTTGAGAAACTCATATAAAATTTGGGTAAAATAGCCAAGGGGGGATCATATGCTGGCCGTACCAAAAGTTAGCTAATGTTTCTCTCTCTCTCCATATATTGCCCATTAAAAAAGTTCGGGTAAGTAAACTGGGATAAATATTTTCTCAATTGTGCATGTAGAGTCTATAGTGTAGACTCCGACGGAAAGACTATCACCCGATAGATTTAATTTTTCGATAAAACTTTCCTTGATAAATAAATAAAATTTGTTTAATAACTCAGATTTTGTATGAATTTAATACGAATTTAGGGGAAAATATCGAAAAGACACAAAAGTTTTGACACATTTCTCGAAATTAATTCGTGTTTTTCCACAATTTTTCTGATAATTTCATATAAACAAACAGTTATTTTAATGATAGACACGCTTACGAGACATATATAACCTCGACATTTATTCGTACAATTAGAAACTTGGATGAAAACACCATAAAAGTGTTATTTAGAATTTGGGGGTTTATTTTTTTTAACATTCTTTGTCGTGTTTTTCACGCTTTTCTGATGACATTAATGTCTTCGATTAAAATATTCTATTTTTAGCTCATTTTTAAAATTTTCTGCTCTCTCTCTCTCTCTCTCTCTCTCTCTCTCTCTCTCTCTCTCTCAAATTTTCTCATGTTAAAAAGCTTTGATATAAGCTGTAACTGATCAAGCCTATTATTCAAAATGACCTGTAAATCTTCTGGATTGATATACGAGTTGGTACATTTTTCACGAGGAAGAAATATAACCCAACATTTTTTCCCTTAAGAAAAAATAAATTAATTTCAGAAAAAAGTTTTTTAACGAAAAATAACTGAAAATCTCTTTCAACAGAGTATTGAAAATCGATTGTAATTTATTCCGACATTGAATTCATACGTAACGGGAAAAAAGTTGCAATACTTTTCAATCTTGTTATGAAATTAGATAAGATATGGACGTTGTTTTTCAAACAATTTTTACCTGGATGTTCTTATTATTAATCCTTTGAATCATTTTTAACTGAAATTTATTATAGAATTTAAGATAACAATTGGCAATCGGTCACAAAGATTGCTAGATGTCTTTTTAAGCTGCAAGGCTTACCAGCCGTATTTATTCATTTATGAAACTGTCTTTATTCAAATGCCCTGAATATATTTTTCTTATAATTGCCTTGTTAACAATAAACATGGTTATTTTTCAATTAATATCTAACAAAATATACTAAAATTGGTTTTGATGTCAAGGATTCGTTAGCTTTGAGTTAAATTTCATTTAGTAATACATAATAAGAGTGTGAAGAGAGAGAGAGAGAGAGAGAGAGAGAGAGAGAGAGAGACGGGTGAACCTGATTTACATTCATTTCATTCCTTATTAGAAAAACATATTTTGAATGGTTTTGAAATAATATAATTTGAAACGAAAGACACTTTTTGTTAGTCAATAGTTAACAGACATCTGTTTTGATGTTGTAATTGAAAATTGCGGTCAATTATGTGCTCGACTATTATTGAGAGCAAAATTATACTAAAATCAATGCAATCAGTTATTGATTGAAACTTTTGTAATCTCTTATGAAAATATTTATCAATTGAGGAATAAACTTGCCAAAAATAACAATTTTCTTATTAAAATTACCATGATAGATTCAGGTAAACGGCTAATATTTGATAAATGAAACTAGTTGACATTCCAATTGATTTTAAATGATTGATAATTATAAATAACTTATTAAATTAGTTTTTTCCCAATATAAACATGTTAAAAGAGCAAATTCAATTAAGAATAGCATTGCAGTCATCAACATGAAACATTAAATATGATCAAGATGACTTTCAATGATTAAAATGCTATTTCTTAACACATTTTATTGGATATATAGATTTCAAACAGATATTCATAGATTAATCTTCAAAAACGACTTCCGAGAGCTCTTTCATTGAATATTGAAATTAATTGATTAAAATCTTGAAAAAGAAAATTAATCTTAAAAATAGGGATTCCTTTGGAGACTATATTCTGTTCTTATTTTAGACGAAACGAGAAATTAATTCAAAAATTTAAATTCAATTTAATTTTCATATTTCTTAAGCCTTTTTCTTATGAATCATTTGCGTAAATCCATGTGATTGTGACGAATATCTAGCAAGAGATCACGTACTCCATCAGATTGCCTTGAGCATTAATTACTTCTTAAATCTTATTTCAAGCCTTTGTTGGGCCAAATCTAGTGGTTTAATCGTAATGGTATTGTGTAAAACAGAAGAGAACCACCCTGGGAGACCTCGGCCAGCATTTAATTCGCAATTTTTTACGTAAGCAGCTTTACCTTGATGAGTTCGGGTAATTTATTATTAGATAAGTGCCCAAGGGTGTCTTAAATGAGATTAAAACTTTATTTAATTGAATAATTATTTCCAACAAATATTTTTTTGTCTTCTAAAATGGGATAATTTCGTTTTTCTGCCAAATAATGTCTGGAATTTTTAACTATTAGATTGTCCTTGCTTCAATATTTTATATGAGTTCTATTTTAGGAGAATTTTAAAAATCCCCAAAAATTTCCATAAATTTTTAAATAACTTTTGATTTAGATTTTCATTAATTGATAACTTGTTTACCGAATAGTCTCTCAATTAAGTGTCAAAAAAGTTGTCAATTGATATAAAATTAGAATTAATTGACTTTATTGGTGACATTCACTGACTTAAAGGACAGTAATAGGAGTTCTAAGACAGGATTTAATCAAATTTACCATGCGCAATTGAGACACACACACTATTATCCTACTCTCCACCACAAGAGATATTTTTATTGGAAGCCTTTGAGTCAATGGTATCAAAATAAATGCTTCAAAATTGAGAGCACTTTCACCGCATAAGATGGGTCTGTCCCCCGACACGTGAACATCCATTGCCATAAAACAAGTGATATTCTGGTCGTTTACCTATTTTTTGTTTATATTAAAAGTGAGGAATGTCTGGTTTATAACAGACATAAAAAGAATGGATCAGAACATCGATAAACTCCTTGCTATTGATTCTGATTTACCCAAACTTATTCTTCATTTAACTATAACAAAAAAGTCGCATGATTACTCGAGGTTGAAACCTACGTGGTGATAGCAAAATTATTTTGCTCTAGGTAATGTGGCATCGACTCCAAGGTCATAGAATCACAAGAATGCCCTTCAAATGCCATTTGGGAAACACTTAGGGAATGGCTTTCCTCTCAACGTTCGTTACCTTTTGGATGAAATACGCGACGAAATGCCCAAAAAAGTTCATCAAACGGGTTGTGAATACGTGACTAAAGAGAGGTATTTTGTGTCGATCGGGTTAAAAGAGACAAACTTTATGCTCTTGGCATTATTTGAGTCACGTTATTTGATTTGTTGATAAAAAAATCTTGAATTACTAGGATAACCAATTTCAATGATATATCTTATCCAGTATATACAGTTACAAAGATAATTTTAAACAAGCAATATAATGATTTAGAATTGGTTTGGTAAACCTGGCTCAAATTATTAACAGAAACATTTCTATAACCCTTTAATGAAAAATGAAAGTAATCTATTCGTTGGGAAAGTGACAGAAATTCATTGATTGATGTCTTCAATGAAATGAAAGCAAATTCTTTGAATTCAGAGAGAATTTTGATACAAATTATTTTTAATTAAATACAATAAATATTTGAAAAATGGGCGAACCTTATAAGAACCGAACCAAGTAGTGGTTTAAATTTATGCCTTTTATGACAAAAACAATGTCTAGTTTGTCCGGCTTAATACAAAAGTTGAGATAGGTACAAATGTACCTTCAAATCAGTCGAAATTATAATTCGGTTATAAAAGGGATTTACAGATGATTAACAAAATTAAAATTATTGTATAAAAATGAAACCTAAATATTGTTTCCTCATTAGCTCACATATTGAGAGAAACAGTTACCATGATTGTTTGTTTTATTCCATTCACTATCTATCAGGGATGTGCTAAGTCCGAGGTTTCTGACAAAATCTACGATACAGTCTAATTTATCAGGCTCAATGCTTAAGTCAAGTGAGGTACAAATGTAGCTTCAAATCATTTGAAATTTTCATGTTTGTAGTCTTTAGATAAAATTGATAATTTCAATAGATTAAAAAGTACATTTGTACCTTAAACATTTGTTTTTAAAAATATGTGAGAAAGTTAACAAAAGCTTATAATTAATGATAACAACACTTTTGTCTCAAAATATTAGTGTATTTAAGGCCAAAATTTTTAACCGAAGAATAAATTTCACTCAAAATATAATTCATTCGAATAAATATTTATAGAAATGAGAGGAGTATTGAGTTTTGTATTAATTGGCATTTCGTTAGTCAATGCAAATGTTTTATATGATTTGAGTAAAGATGACTACAATAGAGTCAGAGATTCGCGTAATTTTACCGGAAAAGTGATTTTAGTCACCGGTTCTAACTCTGGTATAGGAGAGGGTATTACTAAACTCTTCTCAGCATTGGGTGCGAAAGTTGTGGTCACCGGAAGGAACCCAACAACAGTCAAAAAGGTTGCTCAGGAGGTACAGGAGTTGTCGCCTCAGAAACTTAAGGTATGAAAATATAAATTGTTTCAAGACTTTGGAGTTTATATAATATTAAAATTATTGAAAAGCCTTTGGAAGTGGTCGGGGATGTGACCAACAGCACAGACCTGCAAAGACTCATAAATCAGACAATAAGTAAATATGGAAAACTGGATGTCTTGGTAAACAACGCGGGAATATCACAATTGGCTCTATTGGGTGACAAGAATTTTATGGAAGTTTATGACCGCGTATTCAATACAAACCTGAGGTCTGCCGCAGAACTCAACCATTTGGCGGTTCCTTATCTTTTGAAAACCAATGGAAGTATTATACATATCTCGAGTGTCGCAGGAATTCATCCGGTAATAACTCATTTGTTGTGTTGTGTTGCTTGGTCATCTTTTAGTGCGAAATCTTTAGTAAAAATTTGATTGTTTTAGTCTCAGTTCACGGCATATGCTATGGCCAAAGCGGGTATGGATATGATGACCAGATGTCTGGCTCTTGAGCTTGGTCCATCGGGAATAAGAGTTAACACTATTAAGTGAATAGCCTTTTTTAAAACATTATCATATTGAAATTTTTGAAACAGTCCAGGGGCAACTAACACTGATTTGATGAATAAAAATGACCCAAAACTTATAGAATCGTTGATTAAAAAGACACCCTTAGGAAGAATTGGTCAGCCCTTAGATATTGCAAAAGGAGTGGCATTCCTGGCTTCGACCGACGCTTCCTTCATAACCGGTGCTAATCTTGTTATCGACGGCGGACTTCTCGGAAATTTTTAATTCGCTAATAATTTCAAATTAACAAGGTTATTTAATTGATTTGTATTGAATTCAAATAAAATAAAAATAACTTCTAAATAGAATATATTAATAGTTATAAATTAGAACACACGTGTTGCTTGCTACTTTATTTTATCGACAAACAATTTCACTTGACTAGCTTGTTTGTTAAATTTGAATTTGAATTCGGACCAAGTACAAAATTATATAATTACTTGGTTATTAGGAACTAATTTATCAAGTACAGTCAGAATCATAATTTGAAGTGAATAATCTATAGAATATATTATTCTATGGGAATATCGACACAAAAGCTTTTTAGTGATAATTTTGTGATGTATTTAAGCGAATGAATTACTTATATTATTATTATTTGTTTGAATGAAATAAAATAAAAATAATAAAAAATGAGACGAATATTGGGTTTTGTATTAATTGGCGTTTCGTTAGTCAACGCAAATATTTTATATGATTTGAGTAAAGATGACTAC
>JAQGBD010002356.1:0-10270 GCA_034698165.1 Punctoribates punctum
CTTCTTTTATGTCATCGGAAGATTCAAAGAGATCATAAAGATTGAAGGTAATTTGAACTAGCTAAAAATTAGTGTAGAGAATTTTCATATACTTCATCCAAAATGTTTTAGAATCTATTCTCATAATTTATTCCCATGGTGATATAAAAACAAATAAACTTTTATTTTCATATCAACGTCTTTTCGTTCACTCAGACATTAAAACATAAATTTTATATATTGTCTGAATTGATATTATTCAGGGATGTGCATGATGCAAAACAGTAAAGTGGGCCCAATTTTTCTTCTGTATTCACCATGCCACTAATGTTAAATTGTCTCCTTTAAGGGGGGGGGTTAATTCCTAAACTATCCACCAAAAGGCCAGAACCGCTACACATCACTGAAATTATTTTGAAAATTCATGCCTTATGTCTGAATAAAATTATTCCATTAAATCAATTCGATTAAAGAAAGAAATAAAATTGTTTTTCAGATTTTAATTTGAATATTAAACTAATAATCTTGGGTTCAATAGACATGATTTTTCACTACATAAGCAGTGATGCCCAACGGGTGGTTTACCCCAAATTTTTGGTAGATGGGACTCCCCTTCGATTTGTTCCCAAAAAAATTGGTATTTGCTCCCTCCCTGCCCCTTCCCCTCTCAAGCTGAAATTTTTGGTTACCATTACATCCATGGACAAGCACTTTGTCTGTCGAGGTTTTGAAATACCCCCCTCCCTGATCCATCTGTGAGAATATGAGAATTTTTTGCCAGACCAACCCCCCTGCCTGTAGGTGCTTGAACGTCATTGCTATTTAAGAAAGGCATTCGACTCAATCAATCATGAGGTTGTGTGAGTTAATATAACTAGGAGAAACTGAATGTGAATAAATATTTGAATTGAATGAATTCAAAAAGAATTCGCTTTAAATCTGATATTCAAAAACTATTTACAAAATATTTACCTTTCATTCAATTCAATTGAAATTCAGTCAATGCTTTCAAATAATGATTTTTCATATTTCATGATATCCTGTGCTCTAAGCGTTCACTCAAATAAATATGAAAAAGAAGAGCAAGCTCTATTTCATTCACTTTCAATATCATTAAAAAATTGAATTTTTTCATTAAATTTCAATAAATGTTTATTCGAGTTATTTTTGAAAAACTTTTAACAATATTAGCATGGTGAATACATATACAACTTGTATGACAATTCAACAGATGATTTTTACTAGAATTCTGACCATGGAAGCATAAAATTTTCACCATATTTTTACTCAAATAAAGGTAATTATTTATTTAAATGATTTATTCAACAAAAGCAACTAGATAAAAATCTACGCGCATTTGTGAACGAATGTGTTAGACCATCCATTCCCGTTCCAAACCTGACTGGGAAACTCTCTACAATCTAAGCCAGGTTCACAAGGGCATCTCTAAATTGGAATAATCAATGTTTATTAAAAAATATTTTTTATCAAGTTTAAAATTTTAAAAAAAAATTGAGCCTACTCCTCCAATAACTCTGCCACACGACTGTCCTTTCAAATGGTACTTGGCACAATACTTGTGAGCCCAGTCTTGGGCAGTAATCATACAGCACTCCTTTTCCCCGCAGTCGGAGTCTGAGGAACAGGTGTTGTTGTTGACGACCGCCGACTCGATTGCGATAAAAACCGTCAAAAATAACAAAAAACAGACAAAAATTCCGTTCATTTTCTTGAATTTCATTAACTTTTATTAATTAGATAATAATTAATACTATTTTGAATAGAATTGGGAAAACAGTTTCCTTTTATACCTCTCCAGAAAGGCTTCACTGATATAAGAACTCATGTCCTCACTATCAGGGAATACTTGCCGTGAAATTATCAAGATCAGATAAATACCTGAGTAGGTATTACCTTAAGAACCATTGCTTTTAATTGAGGATTAAATAACATGCAATTAAAATAAGTATTAGGTTTTAATTTGTTTTTCTACATCAAGTATTAAATTTAATTACCTTGTTCAAATATTTACTTAACTACATTGAGAAATATATTTATTGTGAACCTAATTATTTTTAGTTAACTTTACTACAGGCATGTGGAAGGTCCAAGACTTTAGGGGGAGTCCAATGGCCTTTTGTGTAAGAGGGGAACCTGAATATTGAACCTAGGTGAGTCCGGACTTTGACCCTCTTCCACATCCCTGCTTAACTCAGTGATAGACAGGTGAAGTTAGCTTGTAGTTCTCTGGATCAATAATATGTGATTTCACTCATTTAATTTTGAGAGAAAAATCTACTTGTTAATTGAACAAATTGAGCAAATATGAAATTGAAAAGTGTACATGTTGGCGAGTGAAAGGCTATTCGTGTTATAATGATAATTGAATTATCAAAGCATGATGAAATATCAAGTGATCATGCTCAAAACACTGAATAAACATCGAATAATACTAGCTAGAACATTCTTCTAATTAAAAATTATTTGAAATCAATAAAATTTAATTCAGTTTTTCTATTTCTTTGATTTGATAACATTTGCAAATTGTTTTCCCTTGCTCATCCTGTCCCCTAGGCTTTTACTATCGCCATATGGACCTGCTCCTAAATGTGCAGTCATGTGATAAATTGAGCTGTGTAAGCCCAATTTGAGCTGGAACTAATACTATTTCCATGAATGAAAGAACCTTGTAATATAATGTAACAAGTAGAAATCCCACCTTTGAAAATGTGAGACATGAATTTGTAAATTACCAAGACTAAGTCTCGCCAGACTGTCAAATATTTGTTAAACTTGCTTATTTTTCTTGACTCATTCAATCTCTAAGCACCAGACATCAACAAGGTAATTGAATCAACAGTGGGGAAACAAATATCAGGTTTCATTAACTTTTCAATATTACACTATATTAAGAGTAAAGTAAGTCTTTTGTAAAGTATAAAAAGAGTATATTATCTTGATGATTCCAGAGGGAGAAGCCCTATAACGTACTCATATTAAATGCTCGAACAAATCACAGAACATAATATCCTGGATATTACATAAGAGAAGCCTTTGATGTGAAAAATAGAGAGAAAGAAATTATTTTCTTAATTTTTCAGCAAACATAACAGCTTGCTCATTTATTGAATCAAATAAGATTCTTTATTAAAACAGTTCATCATGTAATGATCTTGCTAACTTCCATTAAACAAAAAATTTATCAACATTCGGAAAACACTTTTTCTACAAGAATAAAATTATTAACTTATTCACAATTATGGACTAGGATGTCCTTCCACCTATCACCATCGAATATTTTTTCGGTACGCTCAACACATTTAGTACCAGGCTCACACCCACATTTCTGAAGCCAGAAAAATTATTCTGAATTGATCATTGAAGCATGGTTCTTCTTACCGATCCGATTGATTTCCCGCTACAATTTTGACCTTTCCGTTTATACTGAGCGCAGGAAAGGGGGTCCAATATGCTCTTGGTTGCCATACAACACTGTTGTGCGGGACAATCACTGTCTTCAGAGCACGACTTGTCCACAACCGCCGACTCGACGGCCATAAAAACGGCCAAAAATAAGACCACTTTTACGATCATTGAATTCATTTTCAAAATATTTTGTTTTTATTTAAAAACTATTTTTGAGTCAAATGAATATAATTTCGATAAATCCCTTCATTTTTATACTCAATTATATGTGTGTAACACAAGTCCTGATAAACTGATAAAATAGAAAAGTGCTCTTGAAACTTATCAACAAAGACTTTAATATACGGTACAAATTTGAGTTCACTCAAAAAATGCAACCAAGCACAAATTCTAATCTGTGAGATAAGTGTTTGAAGAAATATATTTTTATCAAATTTATTGATCAATGAAAAAGTTGTTGAGTCGAGCTCTCAATTAGTGATAAATCAATTCAATCCTTTTTTGAGAGAGGATTAAGACTACTCTAGTCTTCGATCAATATTCTTGATTAGTTTTTCTATCAAATGATCTAGGGTAAAAAGCGCAATATTAAATGAGTATGTCATTATTTTCTTTCTCTTTCATTACAAGTAACAGTTCGTTGAATAAACATGGTAATTATTTGAATAAACAAGGATATTTTATTTAAGCAGTTTATTATGTGACCATCTTATTACTTTTTATTGAACAAATAATTTATGAACTTGTAGAATTAACAAACTATCTTTGAGAATAAAATTAGATAGCTTAATAAAAATGATTATACGCAAGTATGAACAGGGACATATTCCCCTTTTTCAACATCGAATATAAGATGATTACTTTCAACGCATTTAGTACCTGGCTCACATCCACAACTCTGATATTTAAAGATATATTAGGACATAATTAATTAAGCATGGTGATTCTTACCGATCCCATCCTACAAGATTGACCTTTTGTTTTATATGGCTCACACAAACCATATGCACTGTCGGGATCTTTCCACTCACAACACTCCTGTGCGGGACAGTCACTCTTTGTAGAGCAGATGATGTCCTCATAGGCCGACCCAACGGCCACAAAGACCGCCAAAAATAAGAAGAGTTTTACAAAAATTGAATTCATTTTGAAAAATATTTTTCTTTCAATTAAACGACTTTTTTTGTGTAAAGTTTTCAATGAATATAATTACGAAAAATGTCTTCATTTTTATAGAGAATTTTTATAGAATAAAATTCCTGGTTATCTAATCAAATGCTCTTGAAACTTTTCCATTAATGAACTTTGAATTCAAACTTTGATTCTTTACACTTGACAACATTCTTTTCCCATAAGCGTGCAAGATTAAATACTGATAATATAGAAAACCTAGCAACAGTTACACTGCACTATAAATTCAAATTATTCAAATAATTAATCAAGATGAAAGATTGTTTGTTAAACAGTTCCTGTTTAACAAAACATCAATTACATAATGAACCAGAACATTCATGTTCCAGAAGTTTGCTGTAATAGAAAAAAATTGCTTTGAATAAAAGATTTATTCCAATGAGAATTGTCCTTGTCAACATCAATATTATGTTTCATCAATCTCAGGCAAACGGAATAATTATGAGAGTTATAATCTGGCATTTGATGAGCAAGGCAATAATTATTACATTCTTTGTTATCAGTTAAATAACAAACATTTTATTTATTCAGGAAAATGACTTTTTCGTGAATAGAAAGAATACTTCTTCTCTTTCATCATGATCCTTTCAAAATAGACAAGTATTGAAGCCGGCAGCAAATTAAGATGGGTTTTCATTTGTTTCCAAGAATTCGGTTTCGAGAATCAGCTAGATTGATGAGCAAGCAACTATGAAAATTGGTTTTTTATTTTTGATGTCTGTTTTCAGGTCACACCAGTGTTGCCCAAACACCTCAGGGGGTAAAAAAATGTTTTTCTTAGGGGGGTTCAGGTGGATACACACTCTATGATTGAACTTCAACTGTCCTAGTGCTTTGCCATAGACTAAAGGACAATTTTTTCATCTAGATTGGGAGGGTGGGGACTAAGCAAAAAGTCTACCAAATCTAAGGGGCTGTTATATCCTCGGAAAATCGCGGGGTATTTGCTCTACACTGGTTCGCACAAAAGTGAAGTAACCTGGTCTTAATTATGAATCTCAGTGTTTAATTAAAATCCCCAGGTACTTATTATATTCAAAGAATGAATACCAAGTAAGTACAGTAGTTGTAGTTTCTGAAGATTAAGCCCTCGACGGCAATACATTTCTTTTAGATTACTTTTGTTGAGAAAAATTAATTAATTTCTATTTTAATAGAAATGTTAGGGAAAACTTAGGAATAGTATTAAAACCCGGGATGACCAAGGTATTCTAATTTTCAATGTTAAGCTTACTTTTAAGCTTCAATACCTAGTAAATTTAGAGATGTTCTCGGAATAGATCGTGGGATGAGTGAAATATTTCACAATTTCAAAAACAATGAGATTAAATTGCCCTGTTTATCATTTTAAAAGTACCTCATTAATGTTTAACATTATATAAAATGGTAAAAATTTTTCATCTTGCTAAATGGGATTAAACTAAAGAACGAATATTTGAAAAACAAAAGGATTAGTATTTTGAAAGAGAGGCTAAGTTTCAATTTTTAAATTTGATCTTGCAAAAATTTTATGTTTTCTTCAAATATCAGTTATAAACATTGAAATGAAATCCTATTTATATTTTTATTTGAAAATTATTTAATTTCAAAAGAGATACAATTTGCAAGATGTTTCAATTGAAACCCAACCGAAAGCCAAAACTTTTAGGTTTTCCCCCGAATCAAACCCGATATCCCGGTTTCGATTTGCGATATAATATCCAATTAATCTTGGTAGATTTAAATCAACAAGTTTTGACCAAAAGGGTATAACCAGGTTCTCGAGTGGCTTCGTCCATAATCTTTAGTTATAACCAAGGCAGTTGTTCTCAGCTCAAAGATGCCACGTTAGAATAAAAATTAATAATGGCTAGGTGAATAATTAAATAGAACCTTCCCCATTATGTGGTGCTTGTGTTGAAAAAAGATATTTTTATAACAGAGGCTGTGCTTCAAGTCCGGTGTAGTCATAGAGATTGTGTGAAAGCAGTCGTCGACTCATCCAATGAATCCGAAGCAGTACTCAAAGCACTCATCATTTCAATAGAGTATTGAAAAACTACACAATATTTTCAGAGCTCTGTTAGAAGTTTGGCTTTCAATCCATTTAAAGTCAATAAGTTTTGTCAAAAATATTATTCGGATTCTAATCCCTATCCACTGGAAAGCCATTAGATTGGAAAATGGCTTCTCAGTCAAACGGAACAGAATTACCACCACTGGAAGCACTGGGAAAAGAGTCCCAAATTATATTAATAACACTTTACTCGATCACATCATTCGTCTCATTCGTGAGCAACTCGTTAGTGATTTTTGTTGTAATGTTCGGCAAGAAGTCGTCCCCTGACCTGAAAAAGTTCCTGGTTAATCTGGCGGTGGCCGATATCCTGATGGCCTCGATGTCGATGCCCTTCACATACACCCACTTTATGCTGGGTCGTTGGATATTTCCAGCCTTTCTCTGTAAGTTTCAACGTTATCTCAGTTTTATCACTTAAGGCGATGAAAAAATTACCCAGTTTACGCGTCAATTGTCTCGAAAAATCCCATTTATTCTAATTACAGAGAGATTCCAAGAATCAATTTAAATATCCTAATAATTCTCGAAAGACTGAATACAAATATTATTACTTTTATCCAAAATTAATGAGTTATGCGTCAGAAGGTAGGCTCGTGTCACCAGTGACTCACCATGCTAATTATTAAATATTTATTATCAGATTTTACTATGATTGCTGAGTCGTGTTATCGCCTAATTAGTATCTTGGCCCTTTAAGCAGAAAAGTTCTGTTTTATAACTAAAATCAAATCCATTATTCAAGTTTATTGATTTAATCTTAGTCAATTTAATAGTCTATCTTGAATCTGATAATCCGATTAATTATTAGACTCTAATTGATAAATTAGAAATCGTATGAATCAGTGATGCCCAAAGGGGGGAGTATAGCCAAAATATCCCCCCGTAAATTTTGGTGGAGTCCCCCCCCTCGAGATGAACTTTCTTTAACATTATGTCTATGGAAAAGCACTGGTCTGTAGAGGTTTTGAAAATGGAAATACCCCCAGTGTTTGTCGGACCACCCCTGACTGAAGGTGATTGGACATCACTGAATCGTATCCTGGTCGATAAATAAAAATGAAATTCTATTTAATGAGAGACTAATGGAAAGGAAATCAAAGAAAGTGACTTTCAGATAACAAATTGACTATGATCAATTTATTTTCACTTAATTTTATTGATTTTTATTCGATACTTAATTAAATTTAGCGAGGACCCTGATAAATAATTCTGCTTTATACTACTAAACTTTGAGGCCCAAGAGGGTACACCCAAAATACCCATTTATCTTAATAGATTAGCTTGATGGAAATCAGAGTATTTAGTTCTGGCACTGTCTGGGTATTAATCTCTGAGTATAGTTGCTTGGTCATCTTTTATTCCGGAAGAAATAAGAGTATTTCGTTAAAGCCATATATAATTTGAAGAGATTTGATAAACTGGAATGAGCTTGGGTAGAAATCCTATGGGCAAAGGACAGACACATAATTATTGATGAGGGGCCAAATACACCATCTCATTACCAAGATAATTTTTGAATTTACCTGAATTTATTTTCAATAAGATTTATATCACTTTTAATTATTTTAAATCAAATGTTTTCATTACTTCAAAATTTTTGATTTTCAAAGAACTTGTTTATTTGGTAAGGAGCTAGTTAGATTTTATAAAGAAAAAAATCATCAGTGTGAAGTCAAAGAAATGAACTTTGAGAGGGAAATTTAATTGATTCAAACATGTTCGTGATTTATTGGTTGTATCTTGGTAATTTTAGTACAAAAATGTTTATATTAAATGTGAAGAAAAAAACATATAAATCTTGTTCAATATTACTTTTAAATTAGCAAGTTTAACGATACAATGTTGATTGAAATTTAAAAATTCATGAACCCTTACCTGGAATTCAATTAACGGAATCAATTTGTTGATAGACTCGATTGAGTTTCTCAGCAAATAATTAAAAAGTAAACTTCTCCGAACAATTAATTGCTTGATCAAACCCAAGACAATTAGATGAGCTATTGAGTCTTGGAAAAAACAAAAGACCAAATGAGCATCACTAATTTGAGTTAAGAAACTCAATTTCTTGCTAGTTGATTATTCTCAAATTGATTGATAGAAGAGATTATGTCAAAACCTTTTGGTATATGAATATATCCAAGATAATATTTCAGGTGGTTGAGGTGGATCAAATTTAAATGACTGTTTACAGTGCTGGTTAATTAGGTTTATTACCTTATTCAATTAATGCCTGTCTCAGTTGGGAAAACTGATTTACCTAGGATCAAATCTATTAGGCAATCGATGATCACTAATCCCTACGAAATATTAGGTAAACAGTTTCATTATGCAAATCGTAACTCTCTCTCCCCCTCCCTTTCCCTCTCTCCACCTCTCCCTCCCTCCCTCCCTCCCTCCCTTGCTATCTCATTCTGTCCTCAAAAATAGATACCGCGACCCAAATTCTATTTCAATGTTTTTAATCCGGAATTTGAATTTAATTTCTAAATAATTCAGTGAATGTAAATCTATTGAAAGTGATTCCAATTATTTTGATTTGGTTTGAATAAAACTGTGATATCATGTTATTATTTATTCAGTACCTTTCAAAAGGAAAAATTCGTAAATCCAGTTGACATCAAATATTGTTATTTTATTAAAGCTTTTGAGAAATTCAATTTTCAAAAGCTCTTGTAGATCAATAAAAATAAAATGATCATCACCAAGATCATCTTAAAGTTATTTTTCTATGATACCTTTTTTCATGAAATTTATTTTTCAACCAAGGTTAGAATAAGTCTTTTTTGTTAAAACCTAATGAATCATTCAAGATTTAAATTGACTTGAAAAGCCAAACATGGGCAGGTTCATTAAATATTAAATGAACAGGATGAAACTTGTATGCCTTACTCATTATTTGATTTCAAAAGTAATTTTACTGTCGATTATATGGTATTTTGAACTTTAATAGACTTTCCTAGAAATAAATCTGAATAAAATTTTAAATTTATTTTTATTTCCATAAATAACTTTTCAAAGTCCCTTGCTAATTCAAAGAAATGCAAATTTCCATCAAAGAAAAGTGATGTTAGGGAGAGGGAGAGATCAAACCCGATTTATATTTGACGTAAACAAGCAGAAAAGTTCATTATTTCAAAAAAGGAATAACCCGGCTCAATGTCAACGGAGCGAGTAGTTGGCTCAAAGACAACATAGAATAGATTTATTTGCATGTTTAGATATAATGATAATATTGATTGACGGCATTTCTCAGTATTTGATTAATAATTTTCATATTTCAAAACTTCCACCTGGATTAATCTAAAATTGATTTAGAAAAATGATTCTCGCTAGGCAACAATAAATTCCTCCATTTAAAAACACATTTTTATGTTTGTTCATTGATCCAGGGAAATTTTTATGAGAAAATGATTTGAAAATTTCTAAGAGATGTCAAAATTTGAAGAAATTAATTGAATTTTCGGATCGAAAACAGCAAACAATTGACTGAAATATATTAATAATTATCTTAAATATAGAAATGGAATAATAAATATGGAATTGATTTTTGAAGAATTTAATTAATTTTCATTTTCACCCATCACTTAAACGCTTGGATTTCAGGTCCTTTTGCTC
>JAQGBD010002357.1:0-10260 GCA_034698165.1 Punctoribates punctum
TAAGACCAGTATTCCAGTGCCACTTGGAAACTGATCCCTCTTATCCACTGAGAGTGAGATTTGTCCGAAGAATTCTTTGAATTTGAAGATTGAATTGGTTTTGACTTTTAATTAATAAATTCTTAAAAATTTAAACAATTGTTTCCATAATTTTATAATTTTGTAAAATAAATGCTTTTATTGTTTAAAATTTGTATCAAAAATATATAAAACAAAGAAATAATATTTTACGTGGATTTCAGTCTAAATGATTCACTAATTTTCAAATACTGAGTCTATGTTTAGATATGAGTCAATTAGCGAATATTTTAGTAATTTCATTAAAGTGATTAAAATAGCATGCTTATTTTCTAAAGTTTAGAATCTAAACTATCAATCAATGAAACGAGTATAAAATTTTGATCAGTATAAAAAAGAGAAGTAACCAAGTTGCTATTATTTTATTGAATTCGTTCCAAATAACCATATAATGAATAAAAGTATTTATGAAAATTGAAGGCTGAAAATCCAAAAAGATCAAGTTAAATTAATTCTGTGCAATATAATTTATACTAGGTCATCAATTTAGGTGAAAATATTAAAAATAAAAACAAAATTCAATTAAAATTAAATACTAAAATGTTTTAACATTTATTCCAACAAAAATAAGGCTTAGGGGGAAAGGGGGCCGACACTGGCGCAGTATGTAGAGTGCTCGCCTTCAGCCTCGAGAGCTGTGGGTTCGAAACTGACTCTCCGTCACTCTTTCTTTTCAAAAAAAAGTCGAAAGAGAAGAGAGAAAAGGAGAAGAGAAGAGAGTAGTACCAAATTTATATATTAGACTGGACTAGAGCATCCATAATTTTGAATTATCATTACATTAAATATTAGGTCATTAATGTTGAGGGCGAGTTGTCGGGAGAGTTGTTGGCGAGTATTTCAAATATGTCCCGAAATACTTGTATCTCCTTTGGTATCAAATTCGAAACCATAATAGGCTAGGTCTTTTTTCTGAATTCCATGACTTTTCTCAATAATTGTTTATTTATTTATAATCAAATCATTTGTCTGCAAGACTTTCGTATAACTCGGAAATAAAATGAAATTTGTCCTGGCTGATTTATTTTTCAGATTTCTATTGACAAACTTGGAAATTACTAAAAACTGCTTAATATTAGTCACCGAAATCAAAATTATTTAATTTAAGGTATGGTCTTAATGATTTTTAATTTTAAACTCCGTGGTCAGTAACAAATATCTTGGCGAATTCAATTCTGAGTTGGAAAACAAAGATGTTAAAAAAATATTTCATTCTGTTCTTAATCCTTAAGACAATCGTTTATTTGATGTTATTATTTTCATTCTGTGCTCAGAGAACACACCCATTGAAAGAAAAACACAAAAAATGATGTGAAGAATATTCTAGAGTTTAATGGCTTTACGTAAATGTGTTACAGATTTTCTTTGGGAGTGTATCACAAAAGTGGTGCACAAATAGAAAATATATTTAATTTTATATATTATTTGATATGATTATAGAGTATATAATAAGTGGAAAAAAGTCAATCATTTCAATCAATCCTAACATTTATTTAATGAACAACTGATTCAACTAATTGTCGATTAACTCTCTTGTGATTCAAATTCACTTAATTTTATCGAATATTAATGTAAAATCAATTTTTATTACAGAATTATCGAATTTATCAAGCTTGTTTCCCTACTTTCTAATAATAACCAAGATTGCTAACCCGATAGTCAAGTTATAAGGCTTACCCAAAGAGGTGACTCTCTATTCCTGGATCATATCAAAGCTCTTCTCTATTGAAAAGGATTTTTGTCTCAACACATAATTCATTTTAAAAATCATTCGATAAGTTTCTAAACATTATATCAAACATTGAATTATCGCAGAGTTTTATGCAATAAAAACAAGAGTAATGTTATAGACGCCGATAATAAACCTGATGTGTAGCGATCGCAACATATACCAAGATATATACCAAGATAGCATTTCAAAAAATAAACTTCAATTTTAATCCAATTGAATGAGTATTTTAGCCCTTAAGAAGTTGAGCTAATTTTCCGGTCACTAATCGAGTGGTGATTATTCATAATCCCATCGTTCATATCATTGATCACCGAAATTGACATCGAGTTCCTTTGTCTAAATGCTTCCACCTCTTTCTTCCTAGTTATTCAAAAATAATCAATTATCAGACAAATGCTAGTAATCAATCTTGCTATTTTCAAACTACATCACAGTCATTAAAGAATTATTACTCAATTGCTGACATTTGAGCAAGCTAGAATCCCTTTTATTGAAAGGATAATTACCTGAGGCATAAATAGATGAATATTGCGGTTAATGAAGTCATCGTCAGATTTAATAAAATGATGAGAAACTTGAGTCCACCCGAACCCGTGAAACAGCTTATGATTGTCGCCAAACACATCACAACTCCGAACACTGACATAACTGCCATACTTTCTCTCAAAACACCCAGAATTCCGATCAGTTCAAAGGTGAAGCCAACCAAAGCCATTATCAACATTATAACGGCTCCCAATTCTACACAAATTATATTTAGTTTCTTGAA
Source organism: Punctoribates punctum (assembly GCA_034698165.1). Taxonomy (NCBI): domain Eukaryota; kingdom Metazoa; phylum Arthropoda; class Arachnida; order Sarcoptiformes; family Punctoribatidae; genus Punctoribates; species Punctoribates punctum. Next base: position 2,580 of record JAQGBD010002357.1, read on the forward strand.
TATGTCAAAAGGTTATCAAACTTACCCGTCATACTTTGTTCTTTGAGATTCTCGATGTCTTGTGCGGAGGCCAGGGCAAAGAGGGCTGCCACGAGTTGTGCGAGGGAGCCGATGATGCTCAAGCAGATTATCGAAATCAAAATAGTCTTAACTAAACTAAAACTGCTCGACATTATAGGCATTCTATAAAAGGGAATCAATTGATTTCTCTTTTTATGCCAGAAATACGTATTATATCCGAAAATAGTTTCACACTTTTATCGGGTTATTCAACGATTAATTTATATTTAACTCCTTTCAATCGCTCCGATTATTAGCTCTTAAAATGAGTGATGGATTGAACGCTACTTTCGATCAGGTATTCAATCAAAATCAGTCAAACGACTGCTTCAGGTCTGACTATTGAAGTGTTGTTAAACAGTCATAACATGCAAACTGAGTGACGACCAAAAGAAGAGCAACAAAACAAGCAAGCCCATTCAACCAATTCAGCCCATTCCAGTCCATTCATACACATTCAGCCCATTCCACTCAACCCAAAGCTCTGGTATTTGGATTGAAGAACGACTTTAGCTCTTTGGCTATCACTCTATCGGAATATTCTGTGAGTCTAATCACTTTACTCTTGGTATAGCCAAGAGGGTAACCAATTATAAAATCTTAAAACTTTGTAAAATTCGATTTTGAAAAACAGTATCAAATCAACTTTGTCTTGCTCAATTCATAAATATTGGTATAAATTTAAAAATGACCAAGATTTAAATTTAATACTATTTCTCGTAAAGGTTAATTTTGCCGGATTGGAACACGCTTGGTAAGATCATTATTCTATTTTGGAGCAATTTAATCATTTTAAAGCATAGAAAATAAAGTTTAACTAAAACTGATTGTAATTTTTAGCATGGACACACCCAGGACAGGTCCTGCCTATCCCTCGTCTAGTAAACGAAAGTATCAATTCTTATATATAGAGATTCATTAATTTAATAATAGCTTTAGTAATGTTCGCCATTTTTTCTGCTGATTTTCTCTTTTGTTTTATATTTGATGAACGGATTGACAAAAATCGATATAATTTTCATAAATTTTTTATTAGAGACTGACTTATAGATGAAATATATATTATTTCGCGTGTTTTCAATGAATAATTTTCTGTTTTTGTTGTAAGAATTTGATTATTAGTTCACTTACTCTACAATTCCTTCACTTATTCATAAATATTTTCATTAAAACTATTCTGTTTTCGACCAAATGTTGTTCACTGAATGCTAAATATAAATCTTTTACTGTTGTCTCGATTTTAACCGACTATTCTTTTGAAATTATTTCCATTTTTTATATTTTATTAATTATTATTAAGTCATATGAATATATCTTACAACTAATGTTAAGCAAAGTAATTCTCTAATAGAAAATAAGTGATATTTTGTCAGTTTTTCGCCAAATTCTGAGAAAAAATCTAATTATAGCTCAGATTTGAGGCTAAAATTTGTCAATATTTGCGTGACTTCTCTCTGACTGATGACTTGCCTCTGCTTTCCATCTGACTCTGGCTTTGAAAAGGCGTCAAAATATTGGATAATTGAAAACAAATATACTTTACTTAAAAAAATGGTTCAAATGATCGACAAAAATCAAACTCAAATACGTAAACAGAATACGAATAAAATGTAACGAAATTATTAAATGTCATCAAAAACATTGGTTTTATTTTTATACAAATCTTTTAAATTCAATGACAAAAAAATTCCACTTTAATTCTTGAGATTATTATCTTGATGGATTTTCACATGATTTATGACAAATGTGTTAGAAATTGTTGAAAATTCACTTTTTTTCTGCTTTTCGATAATATTCAAGAATTTTGAGAAACTCTTCTAAATATAATGTAATTAATAATTAAGATTATGTTTAAGAAAACATTGAATTTCATACATTTTCTACATTTTTGTGTCAATTAAATGAACAGAACTGTTATTTTTAATCTTTTTTAACGCAATTTATTTATACTCTTGGCTTAAATAATAACAGTTCGACAAAATTTGAATCAATGGGCAAAAAACCAGTTTCTTCAATGGGATCTTATGATACAATCCTAATGAATACATAAGTTGTATATTCTTGCATCTTTTAAATGATAACCTTTTCCAATAATTACCAAAAAATTATTTCTCTCATATTTCTAGGATCATCCTGATCATTTTCAAAAATATTTCTCCATCCAATATTAACTGATCAAGGGATTCGAAATAACCAGCATTGAAAATTGCAATGAACACCATTGGATCAAATATATTAAGAATAATCACATATTTATTGAATGGATAACTCAATCAGGTATTTTCAAAAGTAGATAGATGAGTGTGAGTGCGAAAATGGTTGCGATGAAGGATGAGATGCCTTCGAAAAGGCCGGCCTGAAAGTGGAACTTAAAGAATAGACTGATTGTCATTAAAGTTGCGAAAACTGTGCACAGAATAAGATTTTCTTTGATGGCTGCGAAAAGTCCCACTAATTCTATAACAGTTGAAGTAATTGATATCATTATTAATGCAATGCATTGTTTCCCTAATCAGAAAAAAGAATCAAGATGAAATTTTTAGATTCAATTTGTCGCTGAAATTCTGTGATTAATTTGAAACCTATCCTATTTGTAGCCAAGAATATAATTTAATGACTTTTCGATTCCAAGACTTAATTGTTAGAAAAACAAAATTTTCTCTCATTTTGTTTGTAATTAGACTTTAGTCTCAAATCAGATATAATTCTAAAACGAAAATATTTTTTGAGGAAAAGTCATTAAAATAGTCACAAAAACTAATTTTAACCGAAAAATGTATTTAAAGCCAATTTTTAATCTATAAATTTCCATATTTTTCATAAACTGTGCTTGCTTATCAACCGGAAAAGTTCATTCGAGGTCGTTTATAATGTAATCTATGAAGATTCTTCTAAAATATATTGGACATAATAGTTAGATAGCTTGGTAATTATTTCAATAAAACTGATGAATGGACAAAAATATAGCGTAATTTGATATTTTATTCGAGTTAAATTAACCTTGGACTATTAAATAACTCTGAGTTTGAATTGGAAAAAGCAAAAAAATAATTCTCGAAATAAACTGAGGGTTTGTTTTAATTTTAGTTTTAACTGAAATCCAAGAAAAGAGAGAAATCATTAAAAATTCTGATGACTTACTCATTGATTGTCTGTATTTTTCTGTCGTCTCATCGTTTTTCAATTTAATTACTTCCAGGGTATAAATTGAAAAGCAGAACAACACTATTGATATAATTGTGCACGATACACAAGATACCATCAGGGCGATTTTGGCGAATTTAAAACTGAATGTTTCCCGAACCAATAGGTTCACTGGCATGTTGGATTATGTTGCTCGGTGCGATTTAATTGTGAACACGTCTATCAAATTATTCACACTAACAATCAAACATTTATATTAGCATGATAATAAATGTTTGCCACAATTGCACTGATTGAGTGAGTCAAGTGGTGTGTCTGTCCCCCTCCCTGTGCGCTGAAGACTGGTAGAAAACTGGTAGAACTAATTACAATATCAACTTTACCACCGCTTAACAGATACTTAGTATGACATTAATGTTCCCGAATATGCTTTGACTGAATGCCAGCAGATTTTCTGTTACTTTATTTAGTTGACACTCAGAATAAATTATGTCAAAAACTTTTGCCTACTTTTTCCGCAAAACTCAAATCAAAAGCCAGAAATTATCCATGATCATTTATTACACAATTGATATTAACCAAATCATTTATAAATTAATTTATATTAATTAAGTTATAATTTATATTTTTAATCTAATGGTTCGTAACTTATCAAGTTTAGTAAAGAACCCTGTCCAACCCTGTTCAACACCAGATCAAGGTATTCAAATAAATTGTTTTTTTAATTTATCCTGAAATTTTTAAAAGAGTACCGATTAATTGTTTCGCTCATCAAATGACCATGGTCAATTTGGTATTTACACGATATGTTCCTTTGGAATCATTGATCCAATTCTTAAGAATGGAATTCACTCGAAGATAGTTTTGTTTAATCAATATTTTTGATAATTTGTAGAAATCGTTTAAAATTTAAAAATAGTTTTTGTAAATTATACGCAAATTATTTATTTTGAGAAAAAAATAACTTTAAAAGTATAGTAAATCACGTCTTAAACACATCTTTTAGTCAAAAACAACAGATGTTTGCCTTCAAAATAAAATTTTATTTATTGATTACTTTTCCAACTTTGAACAGTTCACTAAGAATATGTTCTAAAATGATCCTGCTTACATCCAAACCCATTGAAATTTGTGGAAAAAAAATATATGGGAATTCCATTTTGTGAAAGAACTGAATTTTTTGTGAATGAAAACCAAACAAAAGACAAATTATTTTAATTATTTGACTAAACTTATGCCAAAACGACTAATGAATAAAATAAAAAGTTTTTCATTCTTTGTATTCCGACATTAATTGATGTCATTTGATTGATGAGCACTACATTACTGTTTCGGCTCAATTTAGCTCCAAATTAAATTAACAAGCGAAAAATAAAATAATTTCATATATAATTATTTAATCTTTTAATGAATTTGTAATCGATTCAACCTGGTGATATTCTTGTCTTAGTAATGATCTTGGTCTTTCAAGTTTGCCATAAATTACATCAAAAGTTCAATTATAAGAGATTCACATTAAACACATCACTTCAATTGATGAATTGACCAAGCCAATTAATTATTGTCGGATTCTTCAACTTATGTTAGATAATAAATTATAATTTAATTGAGACAAATATACATTTTACAGTTTGAAACTAGTTCATTCAAAAGTAGTTCAAATAGTTATCAAATATTTTACTCGTTTATAAATAAATAGAATAAATAAATAATAAATTAATGAGTAATCATCCAAATAGTGATGACAAGAGAGATGATCTTGGTCTGCCCAATAGGCTATTTGGTGATCTTAGACCATTAAAGTAAGGAGGGGGTCGTCCACCCTCATCTTGATAGTACCCGGGATCAATTATTATCAAGTCTTTATTCTTCCGCTTCTTTTGGTTGATAATAATGAGACCATTGCTTGTCGGGTGTTGTCCGGGATGTCCGTAGAGACGGTTTTCTCTAATTTGATTAAAAATACTGCAATTGATTCCATTTTTGTCACAAATTGAGATCAGAATCACTAAAATTATAAAAACTATTAACAAACGAAACATTTTTGAGAGAAATACTGAAATTTTCCAAAAGTTTTGCATAACTTTTATAATCTCCGACTAATAGGAAGAATAAATAGAAATTTTTTGCACTAATTATTACAAAATTCATATCAAATATCATTTGAATGCAAAAACTCGTCCCAAGAGATGAATCATTAGGAAAGACATTACTTTCTATTATGGATTTTGAATAATTAGGAACATTTTTCTAGTGAAAAGTCTAGCTATGCCTGGTTTACCTCTTATTCCATGGATGGATTAATTTGTATTCAGCACACAATCAACTGATAAATGATTTTCAACATTAATACAATGTAATTGTTTCTTCTAATCAGGTTAAATTAGTTTCAAACATAATTTTATAGGAAATAAACACTGATTTAAATGAGTTTCAAAATTGAGTTTTAGTGAGAAAAATGAATCATTTTATTAACCAATTATTTATTGAAATTTTGTTCCTTGTTCTTTTTTGATAGTTTGAATGCAATTGATTGAAAGGATTAAAATAGAATTAAGCGAGTTAACATGGTCTATTTTAATATTTTTCAAGGTTGTTATAAGTGTTAGCCTTTTGGACGGCCATCAGTTCGACGGAATGGTATTCTGGCGGCGAAAGGGGTTTATTGAAATCAATTGAGTTATAATCGGGCGGATTGTTATCCAAATAGCTGTAACTGCGAACTGGAATTTGTCCGGCAGTGGCGGTGATTGGGGTCTTCCTTAGGAAGGACTCAGTGCTCAAAAGAATGCCAATCATTATAAGCGAAACGAATAATGCGATTACAGTCCAAACGGCACACAATAGTAGACCAGACGTGAAGAATATTACGGCTATCAGTGCTGTGAATATGTCATAAACACATAAATAGAACTGGCTCTTTTTCAGTGTTCCCAGAATTCCAATTAAATTTGTTATCAGGGATATCATAAATATGACGAACAATATTATCAGGTCTTTGTCTGTCAAAAAACAACGAAATAAATTCATTTCAATAAATTTCACGAAATTCTAGTAAATTAAAAAATTCATTATTGAATAAAAGTGAAATTACCAGAGTAATTTAGCGATTCACTGGGGTTGTCGTCAACAAACAATAAAACTACATAAACCAGGTAATAAATACTTCCAAAAGCGCCGAAGAATTGCAGAATCAATAGCACTGATTGAAAGAAAATTACTAAAAATTCCAAAAACTTCATTTTATGGGAACTAACCAAGATTCTAAATGTTTAGGTGTATTGTTGCAAAAATCCTAGAGATTTGTGAACCGGATCTCTGACTCTATTGTTTGTGACATTCAATTACTTTCCAATAAAATTGGATTCAATTTTGAAGAGTAAGAGTGACTTTGCATTTGATTATAGAAAACATCAAAAATTGATTCATTAGATTACAAATCACTTTCGAATAATTTACAAGTATTTCAAAAAAGATTGATTGGCTTTTGGCTAAATGTCAAGGTTAGTCTCAATTGCATAATTCAGTTCTCTTCAACCAATTTATACATTTCTTTCTATTGAAAATATTTTTCAAAATGAACTAGATCATTTGCTTGTTTTCATATTTTCCAAATTAATACACAAAAATTGAATTTATATTTTTGTTTGTCTCGTTTACTCATTCAATTCAATTTCAGTATAAATTCTTTGGAAATTTAAAATAAAATTGGACCAGTTGATTTTCCTAATTTATTTTCATAAAACTTCAGAAACTTTTGAGTCAAATTGATGGAGCAAATTGATTGAGCATGGTCATATTGGTCGTATTGGGTATTGAATCTTAGGATTTGGCCAAATTTCAAAAAAGTTTACTTCAGATGCGGACGTCATTTATGTGATGACAACAAACCTTTTGTTTACAACAAATCTTTTCATAATTTCTTGGATTTTGGCCAAAATTTCGCCGAAATTAGACCGAAATGAGCGCAGATTTCGAGTGCTTTGTGACGATTGGCGACAAAAAACAATCGGTTTATTTGGATAAAGACATCGATAGCGTTATCTTCGGTGATGTCTACAAACAGTTGACACAATTAGACGCCAATCCCGTCATCTCTTTCGATGACTATGTCTTTGAAGTAATTATTAATTAATTTTAATTGAATTTAGATTTTTATTTGTCATTAATTAACAAAAAATTAGTAACAAATGATCTCATCTTCAGAGACAGGTTTCAATGGTATGCAAACTATTGATAGTTTGTGTCCTTTAAGACCTGAATCGACTCTTTTTCTAAATTTCAAGTAATTGTTGTTTAGATTGAGTCCAGAGATGAAAATACAATTGATTTGTGTTTTTCTTCTCATCGCTGAATAGGTGTTCGACTTTGAAGACAATTGCTTTCAAAGGTTGACAAGTCTTGAGATACCCATCAAATACTTGTCCAGAATTCGGGTTTTGCCGAAAGACCCGAATAATGGCAGTAATGATAAGAC
>JAQGBD010002358.1:0-10259 GCA_034698165.1 Punctoribates punctum
GGTTTGAATTGAAAGGAAGGCGTCGTTTGATTGGTTCTGGTTGTGCTGTGCTGTGATTGGAGGACAGAATGGGCTCAAATTAATGACTGTATTAATACTTAGGAATAAATTTAATTTCTTTATAGATTTTGTGATAAACTTTTATTCTTCAGATATGTTATTAAATGGAGAAAAAAAACAAAAATTCATTAAAACCCAAATCACTTTGAGTTGACGTTCCTCTGCACCGAACTTATGATTATTAATAATAATGTTTTTTTAACCAAAAAATATGTAATAAATGAGTGAATTGTGTGTCAAAACTCAAGTAAAAGTTCGTAAAAGAAAATGATTTCTTTCTTTTCTCATAAATTCTTAATAATATTCGATATTATTTTTATATATATATAACGGAAGAGCAATGAAAATGAGAGTCAGTCACGAAAAATAAAAAAATATATATTCAATACATTCAATGGTTTCGATGTATAGACCGTTGAAAAGAAGCGAAATTGCAATCAATGTTCTCATTCTCTATACAAATAGCCAACGATTCTGAAGAAAATGTTTGGCCAATAGTTTTTCCAAATAAATAAAAGGATAGCCAGTGGTGGCCAGTCTTGTCTACAATAACTCTTTCTATCAACAAGTTACTTGATATGCTATCTGGGCAGTTTTTACTTTTTGTGCCATTCATGCATTGCTGGGTATTTAATTGTTTGGTCACATAGAATAGTATTGTCCCGCAGGTTGTGCTCGATTTGGTTTTCTGAATTACTAACTCCTTGATAGCTATAAACAATGAGGTATCGATATGGAGAGGGAGGGAGGGAGAGAGAGAGAGAGAGAGAGAGAGAGAGAGAGAGAGAGAGGACAGGGAGGGAGACTGTGTTTGGTTTGCGAATTGTTAAACATAGTGGAAGTTTTGGACGAACGGATATCTAGCAATCAGTTTGGATATAACTTTATTTAGAGAATATATTTCTGTTTAAACAGAAGCCAAATGTTTGTCTCAGTCTTTCTCTTTATTATATTATATTCTTTTGGTTATTATATTTTTGCTTCAGATATATATAGATATATAAAAAGACTCATATATTCTGCTTTTTTGTGTGCATTTCTTATTGTATTTTACTGTTTATTGAATTGATTTCAACCATATGTTAGGGCTATTCTCCTGTGAAATAAGTCTGTGTTCGGGGAAGAAAAAGGGCATTAAATGATCAAATAAATCGAATTTTTCAATCAACCATTATAAGGGACGAGACAGGCTTTGCCATGGTGATGTTTCAACTGCTCAAATTCACTGTTATCCTTATCGCCAGATATATATAACAAGTTTAAAAATATAGATCCGTTTTCTCCTGTCATTCAAGGATTTTCATTATTAACATTGCTCTGAATTATTGCTACATTTTATTGGTATTATAACCTAGATTGTTGAACAATGTAATTGATATCTGCCGTCAATTGATAACCGGAGACGCATTTGAAAATATGAAACATTTAGATTCTTGGCACACAGAATATTCTGTACTCGATTGGAGAATATTCTGTACTCGATTGAAGAATATTCTGTACTGAAAATCGAGACAATGTTTTATAATGTATTTTTCGCTTGAATTTGAACGGAATAGGAACGGCTTTTATCCGGTGCTATACTTTTGACGATTTTCTTCAACAGAAACATTGATTACCAATGAATTCGCGCATCCATTCTGGCAGTCAATCGATCAGTTTGTGTCTTCAAAAATAAATATTGGGAACGATATCATCCAACTATCGCCACTCCAGTGCACAGCACAGACTCAATCAGTGTTCCCCTTCACCTGACTTTCAGTTTGAAGAAGTATTTTATGATTTATATAAAAACTCGATTTAGTCCTCAAAACGTGAAATTAAATAATGAACTGATTCTCGCTATCGATCTAATCAAAGCTGTTCTTCGCCTGAAAAGGAGCATGCTAAGTGGAACTAGACATCGATTTTTACTTTACTCGAGTGCTTAGATCAGGAAATAGCATGCTCGTGTAAATTAAAAAACTTATCTTGATTAATTTATTAAAATTCATGAGTTCTCAGCAAAAATATCGATTGATTTCATCTAATTTTGAATTTATTTCTTTGAGTATAAAATTCATTAAAATATTTACGGAAATTATTATCAAATTTATTGAAAAAGTTTGTTATTAATGTCAACATTGAATTCAAATGAGATTTTTCGCTGAAAACGCTTTTTTACTTTAATTCAGAGCTTTTTTTCATTTAATATAATATTTCTATAAATAAAAGCATTTGAATGACTTAAAGACAATTTAATTCATACGATAACTGAATAGACTTATAGATTATAATTAAGTCAAAGCTATAGAACACAATATATAATAATTTTTCTTTGAGTTTATTTTCAAATTTTCATCACTAATTGAATTAAGAGCACAGAATATTCTGTGCCTAATATTCAGAATGAAATGTTTGCCGACTAGTTTCGGAGGATAGCCGCCGGGTCTTTACAGTTATAACAACTCCATTACATTCTTCTCGTCAGCGAAAACTTCATTTTTCCAGATATTTTGCCAAATTTAGTCCAAGTATTCAGTCTTTCAAATAATAAGAATTTCAGTTTTGTTTCAATCGATCCGTTTTTTGTCATTATTTCAAAAGGAATTTCTTCGCAAATATTCACAAAAGAGTTTTGTTATAGAAATCAATAAACAATTCGAATACTTATCCCGAATATAAGAAAGGATAATAAAAATTGTACAAGATGAATTGCTCTGAATAAGCTCTTTTTCAGTAACGCCTACGCATCTGTACTCAGGAAGGAGGTCCAGTCTAATTGTTTTCTTTCAGAGGTCAGGGGAGGGCAAAATGGCGGCTCCTATTCCGGTTAATTTCATCTAAACTGTATCTAGTTTAATCTAATTTTTTCGATTAAACACCAAAAATGGCCGCTGTGGCGGGGCTTGTCCTCAATTAATTTCTAGGAGGGGTTTCGTGGTGAACAAAATTAGTTGCTTGGTTGGGTGCCCCCCTCTTGGTCATCCCTACTCTCGCAATAATTGGTGATTTAGAAATTTTTGTTATTTATTGATAGATCTTTGTATACACGGTTTATATCCGGTTCACTTGTTTTTGAAATTTGTTCTTGCTTCAAGCAATCCATTTAAGAGTTGAAAAACGGGATAAATTGAAACTAGCAGAATATAAATAAAAAGGAGAATTACTAATTCGTAAATCAATTCAAATATTTACTTATGAATTGAAGAAATTCTTTGTCAAATACAGGGATGGAGAAGAGATTTTGATTAATGGTGTAGGGGCTGGAAAAAAGTTCCTTGTTCATAATTCAAAATTTCGTCAGATCTAGATATAAATTTAGTTTCAATTTAGAAGAAGTAACATGGTTAAATAATATTATTGTTTGGTTATACTCTATTTTTTCCCTCCCCTTCGCCATCTCTGGCTGTAAGGAAGTGGCGGCGAATCCCACCCAATAATCACAAGAATTGCCAAACAAAAGGTGTTTTTGAAATATTTTTCAGAAAAGTGTTATAATGAATGACAAAGGAGTTGGAAAAACAGTGTAAATGTTTTCTCCTTGTTTTCAATCAACTTGTTATCGAAATTCTTGGAAAAATTACACCGAATTGTGATTCTTATTTATCTAGATCCTATTTACACCCCTACCTATTATTCAGTCCAATGTTTACTAATCTTAACGATTTTCGTATTAGAAAACTGAAAATTTTTTCTTCAAATTTTATTCTTGCAATGAATTGAATGCAATTCTCTCTCCTTTGGCTCACAAAACAAATTGTATGAAAAAAATGCAAATCTTATGTAAATATTTTCGAATAAAATGTTTTGTAATATAAGAGCAAAAAATTTTATTATATTTTTGGTCTGAAAATTGAAAATCATTTCATTTTTATTGAATTTCTTCTGACTTTTCTCTAGTTATGAATTCATTTTCACCTTGCGTAATGTACACGGATTTAAAAATTTATTCTGGGCAAGAAAACTAATCCTGCAAGTTCGTGATTACTTTCAAAACTCGCTTTTATTAAAGCAGTGAATATTTAATAATCCAGGAGATTATTCTCGGATTTATTCGTCGCTTAACTTTCATAACACACTTTTGAATACTTTTTGCCCTCAAAAACATATTACACTTTATATGTATATTAAGTGCAAAATATCTGCGAAAATATGTAATCTTTGTCTTCAAGTGATTTTGAACTTTAATGAGTAAACCCTAACCTTTTTTGACGACAAATTTGATATAATAATAGACTGAGAAAATTGTTTGACATTTTATACTATATTTTGGGCCCCAAGTGATTGTCAAGGGGTCTATAGCTCAAGCACTCCACCCCATTGGTCGATGGACATGGACATTTTTGAAAATTACATCTCCAGGTCTGTCGAAGTTCTTGGTTATAGAATACCGTCTAAGGGTTATGAAATGTCTTTCCCTGAGTTTGACTACCTTGGCCATCACTGTATTTCGAGTAAATCTACTCCTCGTGAATGACATTATTGCTTACCTAATAGTTTTCAGACAATTTGAGTAAGCATTTTGTCCATTATCTTGATTTTTTCAAACGCTACGAGCCTTTTGAGACATAACCAGAGCTCTGTAATAGTTATTGTCACTCATCTTGGCAATTGCATTGCTCCAATTTCGTCGGCTTTTGTTAAAATTTGTGATTTTTTTCTCAAAGGAAAATAGTCTTCAATATGTTGTCCGTCTTTTTTGGGTCTGAAATCTCTTTTGTAGTAAATCTTTGGGTAAAAACTTGTGATGGCTTTCGGCGTAAAGTTTTTCGCATTCATTAAAACTAATTGAATGACTCGGAAGTGGCGATAGTTTTTTAGGGGACTCTCCCCGGAATCGGTATTTGATTGCAATCCAAGAGTAAATGACATTTTTTTTGCTACCATTTAATTGATATAATGACAGACATGAAGAGTAAAACATAAGAAGAAAATTTCATATAATGATTGAGAAATAAGAGAGTCTATGAGTTGAGAGGGATTTCTGTTTTATTGTTCGTCGCTCTGACTTCACATCCCATTCGGTCTTCCCTTCAGTTTCCGTAAAGAAAATGAAAATAAATAGAATACAGACTAGTGTTGGAGAGGAAAGGGAGGGAAAGGGAGAGGAAAGAGAAAAAAATTATTGTTTGGATACTCATTCTTATAGAAACTTATTCTATAACTTCTTCTATAAATACTATGAGTGAACACATATTTTTGTTCAGTCATTAATTTTATCAATTTTTTGCCGATATGTGCGCCCTATGTATGCTGTGCTGTGCGATACACACAATCGATGGTATAGTTACTTATAGAATAGGCTTTCGATCTTTTGTGATGCGCTCTCCTATTGATAAGAGAGAAAAAGTCAGTCACTAAAAAGGGAAGGGAAGGAATGGACGCCAAATATGAAATCTCAAGATTGATGTCAGACCGAAGTAGTGATCCTTTTTCCACATTATATACTCTCCGTTCATGTATTTCACTAAATGAATAGATTGTGTGATAACGTCGACCAGTGGTGGCTAAACAGCTCAGGGATGTCGAGTACAACAACAAAAAATTCTACTAACCTAGTTCCTTTTCCAACATGGTATTTATTAATTAAAATATATTTTAGCTCGAGGTAGGATAAGACGGAACAAAAGAACCTGGACCAATTCTAGAGGAGGGATGACTACACTGAGCCCAAATATTAGGTTTGATATACCACCCTGGTCATTACTAAATGTTGACCAACAGTTTCGTGCAATCAGTACGTAAACCAATTGTCATCATTCACTGTAATATGGCCTAGTACACATCAATTTATCATTAATACCGACTCCTATTCATCTTTTGAATTATCTGAATCAGTATTTTGCTTCTGTTCAAATACAAGCCATTCATAAATTAACCTTTATCAATTTGTTTGGAATATTCCTATTTATGGATACGTCTGCGTTCGCGACGTCTTATTCATAGATACTCATAGATAGCCAGAAAAGTGTGTAGTCTTGCAACAAAAGACATGAGTGAAACACTATAATAGAAGATGAAGAGCACTGGGAGGGATGGCGTGTGTGTGCTGTGCTATACATTTGATATAAATTGCAGCCGAATATTAAGCCCGAAAAACATGTTTCGATGAAATAAAAACAATGTTAGAAAGACTAAGAGCAAAATGAAAGCAAAATAAAGAAATATTAGACTTTTTGTCTAATGTTTTCCATTCGTCTCTCAAACAACTGTTCCTATTATTGGAGAGATTCGCTGCCATTACGGGTTTTTTACTCACTTTTTAGTGAAGAAGAAACAATTTTTCCATCACTTGTTATAACTCATTACTGTCAGAGTTTAGATAACTATAGATTAGATATCAAGTTATCAAGTTAAAATTTAGGGGAACTGTCGTTTGGGATTACAATTCGTGATGATTAGCAAAAATAGGCAGTTCTTCGAGGAAAGTGGTGTCGCGTCCTATGAAGCGTCAAAAAAATGTTTTTAATTGTTAACACATAACGAAACCCCATTTCATTGGAGTGGAATGGAGTGACTCTAAAGGACTGTCAAAATCCTTTTACATGTTTTCCATCCATAGAGTTGTCAAATATATCCTCTCCTCTAATGAATATAAACACTTATAATAATAGATCAGTTCATTTATCATTTTGAATTGGCTCACCTAGCTCATAGTTGGAGCTGAGCTTCAATTTTTAATGCTGTTTGACCAGGGGACTGCCTTATAACTGGAATTTGATATTTCCTCAACCCATCAATATTTGATCGGGCTAATTTAGTGGAAAATTCTAACCATTAGGCCTGTGCTGGCTATCCCTGGGTGTCTATTGAGACCAATGTCACCATATATTTGAACAGAATTGATGACAACATTTATCGTCAATGAATTCATTATATGTTTTATTCTGAGCCTTCAATTCATTGATCGCATGGATAGGAATAAACTGAAAAACTTGAAACTCTATTATCGAAAGCGAAGATTGAGTTCAATGTCGTTCACCGATTGGAGGGAACAGACGATTCTGTACGGGTTTGGCACAAACCCATCGCTTTTGTTACACACATTTGACACGAAAATATTTAACCCGAATACTTTATTTTAGTCTCCCATTTGGCTTCTCAGACAAAGTTTATCAAACATTTCAAAATTCTGTCTATTTTTACAGTATTTTCGTTTTCGTCTAAACTCATCCTTAAATAAACTAATAATTTATTATTGACTCCGAAAGAGTGATTGCTTTTCACAGCCTTTTGTATTATAGAGAAGGGAAAGCCATAGACTCTGTGCCATCGACTCATAGATGTAATTATTTCGCATAACTTTCAAACGTCTTTCCCTTTTCGCTCTCATAAGCCCTCTGTTTGTATCTTAACTGAAACGTCAAAATATAATAATCATATTTCATCTGAAAATCAATATTTACACCGAAATCAATGCCACAATCAAAGAGCCTTTGGTGTAAATTTATCAAGTGTGAATAATTGTCACAAAAGAATGTTCCTGGGCCATAAAACCAATTTGACGTTTTCACTTGACAAACGTTTTTCAATCAATTTGCTGCTGAAAATAGAAACTCAATTTGTTATGAGAAGAGCTGAGAGAAGACGTCTTATAATTGATTTTTAAAAAATGCTTTTCTTTTTGTTTCACTTTATTTATCTATTTTTTCTTCGGTGGAGAAAACAGTTTCCAAACTCAACATTCGTTGACTTGAAATCCTTATATCCGATCACATAATCTGGAAATCGGTTATCGCTTTTTCTCTCACAGTTATCACTGACTGAAGACCGAAGACGAAGACCAAAAAAGAGGCGACAAATCAGAAGAATAAAAGATAAAAAATACTGTCTTTCGGTCTCAAAACGATTGGATGACTGCAAACACTGTTTCTCATTATCGCAACCGATGTATAGATATATAGGAATTGTGTTCGACTTCAATAACAATTACTTATATTTATTTATCGGAGTTTTGTTTAAGAGATTCACATATTTCTCATTTGTTTTGCCATAAAATCGTTTTCTTTTAGACTCTGTTCTCAATTCTCATTAGATTTGAATCCAATTTATTTAAATATAAGTCTATTAGGGATTTAATGGCTTTAATTTGAGTCTCTTTTCCTACCAATAGTTCGTATATTTTTCTATAATTATCATAATTATTCATTTTGATTGAAAATTATTTATTTGAGCAAGCTAATTCGATGCTGGAAACTGATCACCACCACTGGCTAAGTTTGCTGGATGATTATAATCTGCCAAAATATTGTTTGCCCAGTTTATTCAGGTTGGAGTTTAATTTAAACTAGCATAAGCATGGATTTATCCCGGATGTGATACCTGAGGGCTCAATTTGGTAGTGCCTTCTGTTCTGGCCGATTGATGCTCTTGGTATTAGCCAGAAAATTGATTGAATCTGTCATTTGAATTATTCATTTGGGTCTCAAACATACGAAACCTGAAATGAAAAGCGTTTTGTGATAAGACTCAGCCATGTCTTTGATTTATTTTCCAGATCTATATATATATATAAATCGTATATATATTCGTCTTATCCGATGAGAGTCAACAGAATTATACATTTTCTATAATAAATTGTTTGAGTGCAGGAGTGGTGGAGTAGTCGTGTATTTAAGGGAAGGCATTACTGAGTGACCCAATATTTTTCTGTAGACTTACTCCGAATGAAGAATATTCTGGTTCTCTGAGTTTTTTCATCTCGCAATTGACTCAAGAATTTCTGAGAACAGAATCTGAATTTAAATTTAATCTCAGATAAGAATCTATACATTTGTGAAGAAATTTATTATTTTTTGCTCTAAAAAGCAAAAAAAGTCGCAAAAACGTAGAAATATATTAATATTTTTCAGAAAATTTCTTTATTTTTCATATATTTTTCATAACGAAAACTACAAATACATTTCCATTGTTTTTAAAATGATTTTTATCCAATCATTCAATCGATTTATACATTTAAAGGAAGAAATTTATTATTTTCTGTTAACTCTTTTTTAATCTTCTTATCAATCAATTGATTAAAAGGTGTTTTTTGTTTAATTAAACTCAAAGACAATAACTGTTTATTCGGTAAATGACTTACATTTTAGGATTTAAATTACAGAATAAAGAGAGGAATCGTTTTTATAATAAGCCTTTTGTCTGTTTGGATGAGAAATCAAAAGCCAAGAATCAAAATCAATATACAAATGAGAAAAAGGGCTAAAAATCAAACGGATTTTCCAAATATTTATAATAATTTATATCCATTTCCATAATAAATGTATATAACAAATAACTATTAATAATTATATTTAACAATATATTTCACAACAAGATCATTTTTGAGAAACTCTTTTTAAACTTTTAAATACCCTGGTTATCGGAAAATACGGTTTTTATTGGAAAAAGGAATTTTTTTCAAGAAAGATGTCAGGTCAAAATTATAAACAGAGCACATAACCAAGGTATAAAACAGCACCATCTTAAGAGAAAAGGGCCTTTTTCTAACTTTCACCAGGGCACATTGTACGCCTGGTGGCCCGTATCAGCCGACAAACAGGGTACAATAATTTTTTTGTTTGTTGTCTTTTGATTGATAACAGAATTATTGTTTATTTTTTAAAACTCATCGCAACATATATTCAATTATTTATCAATTTATATGATAATTATGACAATAATAATAATAATAATAATAATAACAAAAAAAGGTGAAAACATATGCATATAATATGTGTTCACATATTTTCCTCATTTCATTAATTTTTTTAATTCAATTTTTTTGTGTATTTTTTTTGTCTGATTTGAGCATTAATTTCAAATATATATTAAAAACATATTTATTCTCACGAATCAAATGTATTTTACTCTTTGATATTCAAATTAGAAAATGTGTTTTTGCAGGTTTATTACAAAAACAATAATTTGAATTATTCCAAAAACAAAAAACAATTAACTTGATAAAACTTCATTTTAAAATAACCCACGCATTCAGTTTAAAAGACAAGAATTCACCGAGGGGGGAGCTTTTAGATTAGAAAATCAACAAGAACAATTAATTCAATTATTACTTTTATGTATAGTATATTTCTCACTAAAAAGTTGCTAGTTTATCATCATTTCAAAACATTTACACTGACGAGGGTCGGTTTCACTTTTTATTCAAAATCCCAGCTCTTTTTTCACAAAAAATCGGGTAAAACTTGTACTCAAATTATTATTATTATTATTATTATTAT
>JAQGBD010002359.1:0-10256 GCA_034698165.1 Punctoribates punctum
ACACAAAACATTGTTTTAATGGATTTGTTATTGAATAATAAAATCAACACGAGCTTTCAATAGGGCTGCCAACTGTCCAGTTTTCGCCTGGATTGTCCAGGATTGAGGGGGTCTTGGCAGTGTCCAGGCGAAGGGTTCAACTGGACGTTGAAGTGTCCAGGAAAGACATAAAAGCCAATTAAGTGTTACGATAATAAGCGTTTATACAATAAATGTTTGGTTTTTGATACAAAAAATTATTAAAATCATAAATTATTTGAATAAAACAAATGAAACGCAAATCTTTCGCATAAAATGAGTGCAAAAAACAGTAAAATTATTGAAAATTAACTTTAATCGAGAAAACTTAAGACTAAAAATTTAATTCAATTTTATTTCAATGTAATTGTCATTTGTTTCGAATTTATACTCAAAATCATTCAAATTCAATGAATTTACTTAAATTGCTGGAAAACTATGATATTCAGCGAAATTTTAGAGGAAATTCGTTTTGTCCAGGAAATGTCCAGGCCATTTTGTCAGAATTCTAGTGATTGTCCAGGACTGGCTCAAAATGAGTTGGCAGCCCTAGTTAAGGACCATAAACTTGGACTTTCAATAGGCTCAGCAGCACAGGTATGTGTGTGTTCGGCAAAATACAGGCACTGCCCTCACATTTACGATAGACAGAGCTCTTGCATAATACAAACAGTGGCTGAGCAACGACCTAATCGTGACGGCAATGATTCAAATGTAAACTAACTCTTATAATCAACTTGATCAAATAAGTATCTATCTAAATTATCAATTATTTACCATTTTTTCCCCGATATTATCTGGATTACAGTTTGTTACCTGATCATTACTAGATAGGTGATTAATTGGATGAATGTTACTTGAGAAATATAATCATTAATTGGAGATTATCAAGCTAGATCGAGTTGTCGCATAGGACCACCTTGACAATCAAAATAATTGAGAGACAAATATTAAGTCTCTTTCACTCAATTAGAAACTTTTGTCAATTAAATGGAATTATTTCTTTAATTCAATTAAAATTATATTGGTTTGATTTTGATCTTGCTACTTTTGTTTTCTTCTACCGCTAATTAAATGGGAAATCGACTCAAAGGGTTACTTAACTTCTGATTCTTCCTCTCATTTATGTCACTTAACATTGAATTCAATATTATTTTTTATTTTTATATGAAATTCTTGCGGAGAGAGAGAGAGAGAGAGAGAGAGAGAGAGAGAGAGAGAGAGAGAGAGAGAGAGAGAGAGAGAGAATCATTTGATGAAAACAAGTTTTATTAATAAATTCAAAGATTAGTTTCTATGAAAAATTTGAATTTAATTCACTCCTTTTGTTGAATATATTTATCCAGTTTTATGAATAATCGATTAGAACTTTAGTGAAGATTATTATTCGAGTTATGAATAATTTTTTGGCTTAAATTTGATTTTATTTATTTTGTGGGCAAAAGATTTCCTGAAAATAAGTTTGAGGAAAGTATATTCGGAAATAGAGATCTGATTCGAAATTAATTACATTCTTATGAATAATTCCCTCGGATTATAATCAATCAACTTTTGAAATGTTAAACATTTCTGTCATATAATTAATTTTTTTGCGGCTAATTCTGGGATATTATGATTTTTGTCGAAACCATTTGGGAAAAAGTCGTTTAAATCTAACTGTAATTTGAAATCTTTTAATCGATTTTTACAGTTATTTCATCAAAATTTTTATTCAAATAAATTTAAATTCATTTTTCTTTTAATGATTAAAAACGTTTATTCGAATTAATGACAATTTCAAAGGGAATTATGTTTGACATTTGAATTTTTATGGCTTGCTCATATTTTCTGAACTGTATGAAAATGTAATAGATTGTATTGAATTGACACTCATAGCAATGATCCAGAAAAAGTGTTATGGTACATTTCAAGCATATCTTTCTTCTATTTTAGAAGAGACTCATAATTAAGAAATAGTTAAGAATAGAGACATAAATATATCGATAGAAGTGATAGTTATTCATAGGAAACAAATCATAGCAATAAAATCCGATCTCAGGTCCGCTTAGTTTCTCAATAAATGACAATATAATTGTGTTCTTTGATTGCATTCATTATGTGCTGGACATTGAATTTCTTTGAATTGAACTCAATTTTAGTATTAATCTCTTGGAACTTAAGTTTCAAATATTGAGTTGAGATAAAACATAAGACGCAACCGGAGAGGATCAGTCCGATCACCCAAATTGTGAATGGTAATGTAACAATATTTGCCAAGATCAAACTGATAATCGTATAGATATCCCACTCATATCTCGAGTATATCTCAATTGTGAGATTCAAGTGAAAAATAATGAAAAATATAAGCAAAGTATTGAAGAATAGGTTAAACTGAAACCTAATTATTATATTCAGTTGTTTTCTATATTTCTGTTTATTCAATGAATTTAATGGATATTCAATTAACTGGTATTTAATCAAATAGAATATATCGAAGATTTTCATTTTCTTGGTTAGTTGAAAGTAATCAAGGACAAACCAGATTGAAATTGAAATCAACACATATAAGTTGATGAGAATAGAGTAGAGAAGACGTTTCTCAATAACCAGGGTGTAATCCATCAATAAAAGTCGTAGTCTGGGCTCATCAATAAAACTCACGAATATGAACTTGATCGATAAAACGTTAACAAATTATGACTTCAAAAGTAAAGTAGAAATCATTTTAGTGGATATAATCGTCAAAATTGTACTAGATTGAAATTCAACTCAAAATTCAAATTGATTTAGAACTTTATTATCTTGATTATTGATTGAAAAATGTTTTTTTATTCACTTGAGTCTAGTCTAGTCTATAGTCTACGAAACGAAAACTTGTTTTGAATAAAATACATAATTGATCTATCTAAAATTAAACACATTACGTATTTTTAGGTTATCAACATTAAATTGCATGTTGATTTCTATTAAATGAATTTTTATTTGATAACTTTGACAAACAAGTTTGATTAATTAGTTGATTATTAATTAAGCAAGTAAATAATTCCACAACTTTGAAGAATATTCTTTTCTTTCATAATTGAATTTTGATCTGAAAATAACTTTTAAAAACAATCAATCTTAGCATAAGTCTCAATTATAAAATTGCATGATCAATTTAAGTACAGCTGTAGATCAAATTTTTATCTATTGATAAGAGAATTGATCATGGAAAATTTTTCCAAAAACTTTGACACCCAACAGAATAATAGCCTCTGTTTTGTGTTTATCGCTTAATGTTTATATTATTTTTCAATTGTGATATGCGCAAGCTACTAAAATTGTAGACACATAAAATCTAAACTAGTCACAAATATGTTTTAGAAAAAGTTTTTCGGAATTAATAACACTTACCTAGCTCATAAATCATAAAAAAGGAACTTATAATTGACAAATCTAGCTTGGTAACTTCATTTTCAATACTTCTTACAAGTGCTCCATTTTTGCCTTGCTACTCTTTGAACCACAGGCTAAACGTCAATACATTGATAAGAAGTGATATCAAACTCTTATATGAAAAGTCATAATAATTATCGGAAATGAAAACATTGAATAACAAAAGTATCGGACAATTATTAGATTGTAATTAACGCCCATTTTTTCCACACAATTATCTATTTAATGGACAATTTTAATACCAATTTAACATAAATTGGCAAAAATTCCGGACTATTCCCCGATGTTCTCGATGTGAGTCATATTTTTACTGAATTTTTGTTTTTGTTTTTGTGGATATCATTGAAAACTTGTTTAATAAACTCTTTTTGCTATAAATTTCGGGGAATTTTAGACTTAAAATACTTTTCTAATGAATTGAAAACCGGTTTTTAATTCTGAATTATAATTATATTTATTTAAAAAACGAAATTCAATAACAGTTTTGTTTATCAAAATGTGAAGAAAAGTGTGGTTTTGAATCAATTTTATTGAAAATATCTTGATGTTTGCAAGATGACTGATCCGAAAGACCAGGAAGAGTTATCACTCCTATCCTCTGAAGTAATGATCTAGTAATTTTAATTCTATTTAATTTGATAACTTTCCATTGAAGGTCAAACATTAAAATCTAGCTCAAAAAGTTTTCAATAGTATAGATTTTTATATCAATGATAATTTCTATTAGAGATGAAGGTCGGATCGGATCGGATCGGATCCGGATCTAAGCAAAAATCTCGGATTCGGATCGGATCGGATCCGAAAATTAGATCCGAAATTTTTTTTGTATGCATTTCAATAACTGTAAAACAGTAGAAAAATGTGACAAAAACTTTAATAATTTATAGAATTGAGTGAATTATTGCTTCAAAGTTTCAAACAGTCCTGAAAACACTCAATTGAAAAATAATTGAATGTTTTTTCTCGATTTTACTAAAAAAAGATTATTTTTTGGAAATATTTTTTAATTTCTATCAATTTTTACGAACTCCTCTCTATCTAAGCTAATTAGTATCAATTTAATAAGGTAATATTTCTAATTTCAAGTTTGAAAAAAAACATTACCCAAATTTTCGGATCGGATCGGATCGCCAAAAATCGATCCGACCTTCATCTCTAATTGGAAGTTCAGACGAAACGAGTGATTCATTCAACAGATGACTCTTCACTCAAATCCAACAAAACTTTGTCTGTTTTTTGCGCTAAAAATCAATTGAAAGCAAACGACAATCAAAACAATCTCTAAAAGTGTTTTATTTAAGAGTTTAATAATTAATTTAAATTAATAATAGTTTTATTGCTTTTATTTTTGAAAAATTCATATAAATGTTGACATTATTTGCATTTTAATCAGTGAAATGAGTGAAACAACAGATCCTTTTTTACCACAATTTTGTTGTGATTTTTTGACTAATTGTTTAGAAGACAATTGTTTTCACATTAATTCCCATTTGAGACAAAATCAGTTGAAATGGTATTTGATTTAATTCTTAAGCCTCAGTCTTAAAGAGGAAGAGGTTTGGAAGTGTGTCCAACAATTCTGATCCAAATCTTATTTTTAAGGCTTTTGGAGAAAAGCGATAATTATTGCAATTATTGGACTAAAGAAGAAACCATTGATTTATTTGGCGTTAAACTAGTTTTCGATGACTTCCACT
Source organism: Punctoribates punctum (assembly GCA_034698165.1). Taxonomy (NCBI): domain Eukaryota; kingdom Metazoa; phylum Arthropoda; class Arachnida; order Sarcoptiformes; family Punctoribatidae; genus Punctoribates; species Punctoribates punctum. Next base: position 5,130 of record JAQGBD010002359.1, read on the forward strand.
CAAATCAGATGAAAGTTGTCTTCACTTTTGTTAAGTGAGTAAATGTCTTATATCTTACCTTCAAATCCGAAACTTATTTATTACATTCAAAAGAAAAACATTAAACGAATTGAGAACCGATTCGATGCCAAGAAATGGAAGTAAAAGAAGCGATGGAACTGATTGTGGAGTTCTCAGGAAGAAAGTGACTCTTTTTCTGACTCTTCTTAGAAGACGTTTATTTGAAATTTGTGTTAAATCCAAACCAAATGTCACTCAAATAGAATCAAATAATACTTTTTGTATATCAGTTATAAAACAAATGAAAGGATTACTTCTATTTGTGGGCCGACTCTCACAAATCAGACCACAACTGATCCGTTTGGCCACAAGCAGTGACCCGAAGACTTCGATTTATAATTATTTTCACTGTTGTCTCGACATTTGGTGGACAGCCATCGAAATGATGTATATTTTCGACCAAAATAGAGAAATCAATTTAAATGATTTGGCGTTAATTAAGGATCAAATCTGTGGACAAAAGTTGTGTCTTCAAAGTATTCGATTAGTTTTGTTTGATTTGAGTGTCCTTTCGGTCAATCGATTCAATGAAATGAAAGAAACGAATAAATACGAGTCGTTATCACTTTTCGACTGTTTGTGTCTCAAAGAACTCTATGTTTTGGTCAGACATATGTTTAGTGCCGGCAATCACTCCAATCACTCCGTTATCAACGAATCGTTTTTCGAACTATTATTTTCGACTTTAAATCTTTTGACTAAATCTGATTCAAACAATTGGTATCCGATAAACGACTTCAGAACTATTTCTTTTGGTGTCCACCCATTAGAGGACTCCTCTCTACACTTCATATGGTTTGTTACAAATATTGTTCAAACATTAAATTATGATATAAGCGGTCAGTTTAGTCAACCCCTGGCCTCACATTCTTTTCCGACGCCTCTATTGAGAAGAATAACTCAATTCTTGAGACAAAATGAGTGGACATTAAATAAAAAGCTTTCGGCAGTTATTCTGTTTTGTATGAATGCAATCGATTTCTGGAAACCAAACACTGATATTCTTCTGCCGTTTACCGAATACTTCTTAAAGAATTTAAACAATAGTTCTTTTCGACAAAATGTCGAAGAATTAGCTCTGATTCCGAAAACAAGTTCCAAATGGCATCAAATCGTTAGAGAGATATCCAATCATCGAAATAATACTTTTATAGAAAATAGTTTTTATCTCTTTCTGTCACTAATGAGTCAACAATTGTCTTCAGTATTCAACAGATGTGATCCCAAAACAAAACTAATGAATTGGAATAAATTTCGGGGAAAAGTTGTGGTAAATCTTCACTCAAACCAATTGAGTGGTTTCGACGAAACGGCTGTTTTTCATTTATTGTCATTTTATTTGGTTCTCATTCATACGAATCATGAAATTTATTTCGATTTTATTGAAATAATAATTCAAACGAATAATAAACTCATTGACAACAATAATAAACTCAATATTTTTAAATTGGTTTTGAAATTCCTGTTCGCTGTGCTTCACATTAAACCTAAATCTTTAGCTGAAGACAAAATCAGTGACTATTTGGGGAAAACCTTCAAAAAACTGTGCGATAAAAGTGACAAAAATTCAAATCTTATTGTTTTATATTTCGATGAATTGAGAACTTTAGTCAAAAGCAATCAGTTTTTGAACTCAGGCTTTCATAAGTTATTAGACATCGATTTGAATGGGATTTCAAGCCTTCAGTCGACACCCGATCACCAATTGTTTGTCATTAATTTCATATCAGATTTGTTGAAAGACATTCACGAAAACATCGAATCTGAAGAAATCGACTCCAATTTGGTTTCTGTGATAAATATTTGTTTTGATTCATACCTTCCTTTCGTAAAACAAGAAATATCTGCGAAAACCGATTATCAAATTCTGTCAGAAATTGCTTTCAATTATACAAAATTATCGAACAATTCGTGAGTTTTATTTTAAATTTCTTTTTACTTATTTTAAGTTCAATTTTATTTATATTAAGGTTTCAAACAAATCGTCAGAAGTTGTCTTCAATTTTCAGAATCTTTTTAGACGTCTCCCGAAATAATCCGCAGTTTTTATGCAGTTATTTGAGTTTTATTTTACAAAATTCAGAACTAATACAAAACCTTAACAGAGATCCAGAAATGAGTTCGACATTAATTAGCATTTGGTGTCGTATTTTAGTCACTCCTGATGTCAATCAATCTTCAATTGAAGAGTTGACTCATCATTTTTCTCAAATTTTCCCCGATATGAGATCAGGGCTCACACCAGCGAACGTCACTTCTTCAGAGACTTTCTTTATTTTTGTCAGAAATTTAACCCAAAAATTATCAAATTGTGATCAAAACAGCCAAATGTCTGCCATTCAAAAAGCGAACACATATTTTGCAGATATGATCTCCGCCTCAGAAGAGATCATTAAAAGCAGTTCTTCTTCGAATTCAATCAAAAAAATATATACTCTTATGTCGGGTTTGGTATCAATCGGTTCGCAAATGCTTTATATTCCGTCGACAGCTAACTGTTTATTACCCAAAATGATTACTTCGATAATGATTCCGATCCTCACTAATGAGTCCAAACCTAAATTCATTGGAATTCTCCAAAAAGCGTTTACATCGGTTAGAATTACCTTTTATTTTGTCTTCAATTCTATAGATTTGTATTAATTTTTCAGTTCATCGAAGGATTGTTTAAACTCAAAGCAAATGAATATATTGAGCGACAAATTCGTCGAATTATATCATTTTATTTACCCCTTTATGTCAATCGAAGCAATCCTTACATCAATTTAAAGGTTGAATTTCATCACAAAAAAACTTAACCAATAATATTGTCTTCAATTCTCAGAACCATTTAGAAGAGCGAAATATTTACGATCTTTGGATTAAGCATTTGTTGGCCACAATTGTTAACAATTTTTTCAATAGACACGAGTCGTCCCCCATTTCAGCGCTCATCCCTTTTATCCAAGAGTTTTGTAGATATGATTTAAATGAAGAGCAGTTAATTGAAGTGTTTAATGGGGCCCTCCTTAAGATGCAATCGACAGACCCGAAGACCAAACTAAGTCTGATATCTTTGATCAGTTCAATCAGTGGACAAATGGCCAAACATAAGAAAGAGAGGTCTGTTTTCTCCAATCAATTCATAAAATGAATAATTCTTTCAAATTAATAGACTTTTGTTCGATAATAAAGTATTCACTGATTTCGTTGAAACCAATTTACTGGATAATAGTTTCGCCAGAATTTCCGAAGTAATTAACTCTATTTGTAAGACATGTCCGCATCTGTTCCATGACTTTGTCGGACAAATAACGAGAGCTCTCGAGTCAATTGAGAAAAAACGGAGCGTTGGTATCGATAACAGCCTTCGGTGAGTCTGAAGACTAATTCAATTAAATTCTTATAAATCGATATATTATTTGCAGTAATTCTTTGCGAGATTTTGCGAATCAAAGACTGGAATCGATTTGAGTTTAATTTTAAACACAATTTGCGCCAAAAGTTTTGAAAATATTTTAAAGGATTCGTATATTACGTCGAAATCATTGTTTGAATTTTGATTTCAATTCTCAAATGTTTTTATTAATTATTTGAATTTTAACTAAAATTTTATAATCTTTTATAACTTAAATATTTATATTAATTTCAATTTCTGTAAATTAATTAACAGATTTGCAAACAATTAAAGTAAAGCCAAAGACGTAATCAATGAATGATTGGCTCAAAGACCGCATTGTTTTGATTGCTTTGAATCCGAAATCATTTCAATTATTGTCTCTAAACTTGATTTTAATTTAAAGCTTTTCATTGATTTTATTAAAGTTTTGGAATCAAAGGTAAGATATTTTTATATCCATTTTATTAGAGAATCGATTGTTTTGTTGAAAATTTGGCTCAAAATTGAGAGAAAGTAATTATTAAAAAAAATTTTTTTTTAAGTATTTAATGAGTTGTTTGCCTCACATTTGTCTCAAATCCAAATAAAGTCAATCAATAGATGTATTCAAGTATTTAATAATTGGCTGTATTTTGAGATAATATTTAGTATATAAAGAGTTTTAAAATATTTTAAATTTCTTATTATTGATGGAAAACTAATCATTTGTTTAAGTGATCGACGATTATGTCATTTGTTGTCATTTTTTTGGATCACATATTCTTCTTTGGAAATGAATTTAATGGTCAGGTCTTTATATCCGGTTAGGTTTTCTCTTCTTATTCTTTCCAAATCGATATAAAGTTTTCTAAAGACAGGACTCATTCTTTCAGTTTGTGTCAAATCAGACAATTTGTCCAAATAGTCCAGGTACATTTGGGGCGTCATTTTATGGCAATATTTTTCGGCCCAACCCATTGAGTTTCGAACTGCGAAGTCTTCTTCTGTCTGTCTCTCCATTTCTTCTTTTGTTGGAAGTATTATCTCTTGAGTCAGACATTTGATAAAAAATAAAGCCTTAAAACAAAAAACAGATTTAAAATTGAATTTTAATTAAGATTTGTTTTTGAGACCTGTAAGTGATAGAGAGGAAAGGGAACTATTTTCAGTGGTATCCCAAATATAGCCATTGATGGGAATGTCTGGTTGACCAAGTGCATATAAACACCTTCAGCTCTTCTGCATTGGTTTACTTTAACGGCACAGCTTTGGTCGAGAAATGAGAGGTCGAACTGAAATCCTGTCGCCAACACTATTGCGTCGATTTGGTGTCGATTTCCGTTTTTAAACTCAATTTGTTTATCACTTATTTGTTTGATTTCACACAATTCTTGCGTTAAATTTTGGGGTAAATTGATTAGAGGGACATCACTGGCATGACATAAGACCACACGTTTTGCCTTTGCCGACACTTCGATTGAAATATCAATACCAGAGGGTCCGGCGCCTATTATTAATACATTTTGACCGGTGAAAGGTCCCGGTACTCTATAGTCGTGGCTATGCATCACTTTTCCCTTAAAAGTTTCGATTCCTTTCAAATCTGTGGGAACGTTAGGTACGGAATACCTTCCGTTGCAGACCATGACAGCGTCATAACACACTTCATTAGTTTCATTACTTATCAAATCTTTAACCAAAACTTTCCA